>JARQWZ010004975.1:0-91191 GCA_033150135.1 Gobio occitaniae
GTTTATATTTAAACAGTCTTTTTGCATTTAATATTCACAGATGCTAACTGAGCCTTTTAAACTTAGCCTACCTGACAATGAACTCTCAATCAGCTTTCCATTAGGAGAATTATTCCAGGATTATTACTCAAAGCGATGTATCTGACCCATAGCTTCACTAGTTGTTTGCATAAGTTGATGTGTGTGTGGGCGTCGACGCATGGATTGCCTGTATTTGAATCTGAATGAGCTCGCGGTCCGCGGTAATACAGAGATAACGCCTCGCTAGAGTGGCCAGCCTCAGGAAGCGCCTTTCATTTGCTTTCCACCAGTCAGGAGCTTGTACTACTGTTGTATTTTTTGTCAAAATGGTTCCACACAGTAAGCTTTTCCATTGCTTAATTTTGCAAGATATATCTGATTTGTGGTTGCACGTCGACACGCTCCGTGAGTGAACAAATAACGCTATACAGCATATTTTTCTTAAACATGCATAAAAAAAACGAAGCAAAAAAGCGTTAAAAACATTTAAACCGTTTAACTGATAGTATTAATCGGTCAAAGTTCTTACTTTCGGTTAACGGTCAATAGCATCCCTACACTGCTGTGGAAGTTGTTTACTTCATTAATGTGTTTACTTTGATAATGGACTGAGGATGGGAGTAGGATTCGGTATTCGGTTTCAGATTCGGCCGAATCTTAACCAGTGGATTCGGTATTCGGCCGGACCCCAAAAATCTGGATTCGGTGCATCCCTACAATAAACCAATCAGAGTTTCATCTCCCATTCCCTTTAATAGCCAGCTGCGCTCGCACCATGGCAGATTCGCTATTTACATGGCGGAATTTGAGAGCGGAAAGACTGAACGCTTCTCCAGGGAGGAATCCTTTTATTTTTAATATTCAAAAATGTGTGTGTGCTGCGGCGCATCCCTGTGTGTGTAATAAGCGTAAGTCACTATTGACTTTAGAGTAGTTTTTCGTTGGTCAATGGCGCAGTTGTTTTCAGTTCCTCAAAATAGTAACACACCAACAATGCTCCTGAACACACCTGGTTTTCAGACCAGCACGCCCATGGGCGAACAGATGGGCGCCAGTGCGTTTGCTATTTAAACAACATGGCATTGGACGGGAAAATGATAACTGCGTCGCGCTGAAACTAGCAAGAAACACGCGCCTGGCGCCACATTGCGCCGGGTTTATGATAGGGCCCATCGTGAGTCTGACGAGCTGTCACAAGCGTCTCATTTTCTCACAACTCTTTAAGTTCATTTAAGACTTTATTTAACTAATTTAAGAGTAACACTTTAGAACTGTTCCTTCATTAATAAATAACTACACAGGAACAAATGAGTAACACAATATTCACATTTTAGTAACTACTATTAACTAACAAGAAACTCTGATTAATGAATTAGTAAGTAATAGCGCTCAGTTAAATGTGGTAGTTGTAGTTCACTATTAGCTAATCAATAACTACTATTTTTACTACTCCCAGAGGACTAATAAGAACTACTATATACAGGTTCATAATTAACATGAATAACGCCTTCTAAACCTGAAGTGAAGGTAATGATAACCCACTAGTAATGGCACAAGTGTTACTACATCCTTTATAAGGAACTACTAATTATTTTGATTAGTATTCTAAAGTGAAAAACATAATAACTATGTAGTAATAAACTGAAAAATGATTGTAAGCTTTTGAGTTTTTCTGTAAGGTTTTGGATAGTAACACTTAAGTCATTACTAGTGGGTTACCATGTTCTTAGAGATCATGGAATTAACTCATGGAATTACCATGATCTTTAGAATTAATTTTACTAGATTGTTACTAATACTAGTTACTAGAGTGTTAATACAGCATTACTCACTTGTTCCCATGGGTGGACTGGGGCAAAAAAGTGGCCCTGGACTTTCTGGCACAAAGCGGCCCAACACACCCTGTCTGCAACACATCTCGCCATAAACCCACCAGCTCATTATACACAGGGCAATTTAAAACACAGAAGCTATTTATACAAAAATATGAATTATATTAATTGTTTTATTGAAATGCTTATCATACTGAATGACTGGCATACTTCTTCAGGTTATAATTTGTCTTTCCTGGTGCACATGGCAAATAGTTTTTTATATTTTTTATATACAAACTTTGATTTCTCTTTTCCATACACTGTAGTTTAATATCATTAAGTTCAATATCTACCATAAAATCAGACCTTATACAATGCTATGGTCTAGAAGACTTAGGATGTAGTGCAGAATGTGGACTGTTTTAGGGTGCCTTTCTAGTGGTTATAGTATCTAGACATCTGCAATTTTAATTAGCTCAAATAGTGGAAAAGAGTTTAACAATTATATGAAAAATACAGCATATTAAAATGATTTCTGAAGGATCATGTGACACTTACTGAAGTAATGATGCTGAAAAGTCAGCTTTTACAGAAATAAATTACATTTTACAATACATTCTCATAGAAAACAACTAGGCCTATTGGAAATTGTATTAATATTTCTTAATATTTTTACTGGTTTTACTGTATTTTTGATAAAATAAATTCAGCCAATATTTTTAAAAACTTTTTAAAAAGTCTTAATTATTTCAAACTTTTGATTACCAGTGTGTAAAATAATGCATGTGAACTAACTAGCAAATTTTCATTTATGACACTTTCCATACTTGAATATGAAAGTTGCCAGTTTTAGCATGATGTATGTGTAGGCTAAGCCTACGTTTCAGAAATATATTTTGAGTATTATGAATAATTTGAAAATGATTGTGAAATTACTTAAGAAAGCCTGGAAACAGAAAGACAAACATTATTCCCTCTGATATGCTGAAAACTGCGACACCTACGCTAATGTTTCTTTTTGCATTCTGTGACGAATTACGTAAAAGGCATTACAATCTTATTAATTCTAAAAGGTCAGCAGTAGTTTACATCCCTGGAAATGAATGTCTGTCGTTTAACATTTTTAAAATCGTTAACAGTCGGGAAATATTGCTGTAGCCCATTGACTCATATTCAGCTCTTAACTCGGCTCGCATTCAAGTGCCCCCCGCGCTGCTCTGCTGTGCACAGTAAATCCCGCCTCCTTCAATTTGATTGGATATCTCAAACATTTTGACATTAACGAGCGCTTTTACACCACTGAGACACTGGGACTGAGCAGGCTATAGATTAGAGTTTTGCATGGAGTTTTGCCTCAAGTGCGCTGCGCGGGCCATTCTTCTGGGCTTACGGAAGGATATAGGCTATGTAGTTTTACTATAATTTATTCTTCATATATGTTTACGTAGCAACGGGCCAGCCCACATTGTCCAGCGGCCCACCGGGAAAACGCCCGGTACGCCAGAAGGCCAGTCCGCCCCTGCTTGTTCCTGTGTAGTTATTCATTAATGATGGAACAGTATTCTAAAGTGTTACCCATTTAAGACTGCTCTTATGAGAATACTCAACAAAACTGGCATGTTGGCATAGTTCTGTGTGTTATTGTTTGTTCAAGCGCG
The DNA here is from genome assembly GCA_033150135.1 of Gobio occitaniae. Classification (NCBI taxonomy): domain Eukaryota; kingdom Metazoa; phylum Chordata; class Actinopteri; order Cypriniformes; family Gobionidae; genus Gobio; species Gobio occitaniae. The sequence goes on from JARQWZ010004975.1 coordinate 3,494, forward strand.
AAAGAGAACTCTATTCTGGCACACTGTCTGTGTGCACAATACTGGCATTCATCTTTCTGAGCGTCATGTGTGCATCTCAATCAGCTCTCTAGTTCAGTAGTCAGGGCACTGATCAGGGAGTCGGCCACATTCATGTACACAATATACTGATTCACCACCTAGGAAGCTAGGGAGCTGATTGAGACACAACTATAAACAGACGTTCACAGACAGCACATTCTCTTTTAACTTGTCGTGCTTGAATGGTTTAAAAGCATTTGCATAAATAAGAGAGTGGTCATATGATGTAACGCTAGCCAAAGGTTGATAGAAAAAACGGATGCTATGTTCATTGTGTTACATATTTTTTACGCGTTAAACTGAATTAAACACTAATATTTACGTATACCCTATGCATATGTAATTTGTGTTGCTATTTTTTATTTATTTAATAGCCTATTCATTGTTTTTTTTTCTCAGATGCAAGTAACATGAGCACTACTGACATGCCAGAGACAACCACAGCTGAAACTACACCCATGGCCATTACCACTGGTAATAAAATGTGCTATGTTACAATATGGAAGATTATTTATTTATTTTCTGGAAGACTAATTTATTTATGTATGTATGTATTTATTTGTGTATGCATGAGCAAATTAACCCCATGAAAAACATCCCCACAGCCACCACCATGCTTCACTGTAGGCTAGGTGGTGAGCGGTGCCTGGTTTCCTCCAGATATGATGCTTGCCATTCAGGTCAAAGAGTTCAATCTTTGTTTCATCAGACCAGATAATTTTATTTATCATGGTCTGAGAGTCCATCAAGTGCCTTTTGGCAAACTCCAGGTGGGCTGTCATTGGCCGTCTGGCCACTCTACCTACAGGCCTGATTGGTGGAGAGCTGCAGAGATTGTTCTTCTGGAAGGTTCTCCTCACTCCACAGAGAAACACTGGAGCTATGTCAGAGTGACCATCAGGATCTTGGTCACCTCCCTGACTAAGCCTCTTTTCCTCCGATCGCGCAGTTTGGCCGGGCGGACAGCTCTAGGAAGAGTCCTGGTGGTTCCAAAGTCTTCCATTTACAGATGATGGAGTCCACTGTGCTCATTGGGACCTTCAATGGTACAGAAATGTTTCTGTACCCTTCCCCAGATCTGTGCCTTGATACAATCCTTTCTCGGAGGCTAACAGACAATTCCTTGGACTCCATGGCTTGGTTTGTGTTCTGCCATGCACTGTTAACTGCGGGACCTTATATAGACAGGTGTGTGCCTTTCCAAATCATGTCCAATCAACTGCATTGGCTGGTTCAGCCTGAAAAATGAATTTTTTGTCCTGACTTGAGCGTTTAGAAACCAAAAATGTATTAGACAGTTGTCCTATTTTATTGATGATTTCAAATATGAAATGTAATTGTAAGCTTGGTGAACAACTTTGAAGAATGTAACGTTTCCCCATTGAAATAGATAGAAGCTGTACTTGCTTGACTGAATGAGCTGCCTGAGAGGCATTTCAAAGATGGCCGCCAAGTGAAATGGCTTGCCTTAAAGATAATTTTGCTATAGCCTAAGTAACTTTGCAACTACATGTCAATTAGCAGTCAGTCGAGTATTAGTAGGCTGTCTCCTTAATATTTGCTAACACTTTATTTTGATGCGCCCCCAACAGACATTCAACTGACAATAAGTAACTTTGCAAGTATGTCTACATGACAACGTATTCTACTACCTAAACCATAACCTAAGGTCCCCAATCCAGTAAAAGGACATGTCAGGGTTATTTTTGTTCAATATATATATATATATATATATATATATATATATATATATATATATTAGGGGTGTCGCAATATACCGGTATTGGCGATAACCGTGATATTCAAAGCACAAAATATCGACATCGTGTTAATTTAGGGTGTGGCAATATACTGGTATTGGCGATAACCACAATATTTTAAATGAATAGGACTCTTATGATAACATGACACGTAAATACTCCAGTGTCCTGAGTCCATTTTTTTTCTCCCTCCTTATTACACACTGTTACAGCCATAAAAATAATTCAGCTTTGTTTTTAATTTCAAAGTAGTTATATTTCGTTTAGTTTATTTATTAAGTTAATTTTGAAAAAATGTTTGGAGCAATTTTTGTTTGTTAAATTAAAGTTTTTATTTTTTAAAGTAACAACCAAACCGCCCACACTGAGTTAACCACTTGTTTGATCAATTTATCCTCTCAAATCAACTCTTGACTGACTTGTCGTTCCTATAATAAAATACATAAATATAAAACACTTCAAGCATCACAATGTTAGTTTAAATGTTTACTATCACCACCACAGTAAAAACACATTTTTGACAAGCTGAGGCAGGCTGATGCTACTCGCAGCTCGCAAACGAAACGGGCTATACAATCTAAACTAATAAACAAAATAAAAAAACAAAAACATGCAGGTGGTCTTACCTTACACCTCTCAGCAAATCCCGCGCTATATGCACATTTAACGGAGTTCACATCAATGAAAGCAAAAGATTTTAGCTGCATCTTATCATCAGCTCACTTCAAGATCAAAGGCCGCAATATGAGAACGAGTGACCTAAGCACTGGTAAGAGCATTTAGTGTCATTAGTTTTAATGAAGATGATTGTGTTTTTGAGCACCTGAGACTTCTGGCAGCTGAAATCTAGTCATGTCCAATAACATTTATGTTAATATTTATTCATCATACTGTTGAACTTGACAGTAGGCTATTTTCTCTTTTGTTATTTCATAGGGAGCTTCAAAGAAGATTTATCAGTAACAGAGTATTACCCGGTGTTTATCAGTATCCAATTATGTTTGTTCGGTAAAAAAGAAAAACTAAATAAACAAAGTCAAAATTAATTTGAAATTGTAACTTTTTCCCCAAAAGTTTCTATAGATATCGTGATATATCGATGTCGTGATTTTTTTTTGGCCACAATAACCGTGGTGTGAAAAATCTAATATTGTGACAGCCGTGACAAATATATATATATATATATATATATATATATATATATATATATATATATATATATATATATATATATATATATATATATAGAAAAACAAGGGTAGGTGTTAATAAGTATCAGGGTTGTTTCAAACATTAAAACCAAAATAGAATAAAGATTTACCAAAATGTAGGGTTCAAAACCAGCAAACACAAGGTTGTAAGTGTCAGGGTTGGTTTTAAAAGGGGGACCAATCTAAGGGTAGGATCAGGGTGGGCTGCTATGTGTAAAGGGTAGGTTTTAGGATGATTGAGGGTGTGAGGGTAGGTTTGAGATGGGTTTCAGTGCAGGCCATACCAGAAAGAAATAAGGTAAGGTGAATAAACACAAAGGATAGTATTGGGGACCAAAGGTCAGAGGTCAACCCAAGAATAATAAAATAAAAAAAGAAAGAATGGGTTTAAATTCCCCATTAATACTCCATGATAAGAGGAACCTGCACTAAGAACTCACATCTCATTAACCCCTAGGAGTCTGAGCTGTTTTGGGGCCCTTTAGAAGTTTTGATATGCTCTTACATTTGTGCATTTTTCAGTGTATTTGTGCATTTAGGGAACATTGTGTACAGGCGTTTCATCCACAGCTTTTCTGCCCTAAGATGGTTGCCTAAGGACCAATAGGCACACGTTTGTAGGCTTAATAATTGTAGAGAGATCAGTCCATGGGACAGAAAATATCATACCAAATGTCTATGTTTTTCTATCTTGTGATGTTGTACACGTCTGACATATGCTATATTGCAGTTAATTTATTTGTCTGCCCGATGTACTGCCTTCTACACCTGGTACAAAATATAAAAAAAAATTTAGGAACTCGTTTGAAAGCGTTTGAAACTTCTACTATAGTTAGGCGCTGTCTGCCATTTGCTGCGTACTAAAAAAAAATGAGGTTCTTGTTTCTCCTAGAATCGGTTTATGCTTTTGCAAGTAATTGGAGCCAATCAATAATTTATTAAAGTTAAAGGGATAGTTCACCCAAAAATGAAAATTTTGGCTTGGAACAACTTGAGGGTGAGTAAATGATGACATAATTTTCATTTTTGGGTGAACTATCCCTTTAAGTTGTACGCTCTGGAAAAATCTGTTACAAGATGGATTATTCTTTCTTTGGATTCTGTTTCTCCGGGTTTCAATCACTTGTGCTTATGAAAAGTTCTAAGAGTTTTGTGAAGGAAAGTTCTAGAATAGCCACGATGGCGTAGAGCGGGAAAAAAAGTGGTGAAAAATTGTTTTAGGCAAAATCGAATGAGTATCTGTTTCCTTAAAGTGAACACAAAAGTCCAAGTGGTCGGTTTCAGAGGTAGAGTTGTTTGTCATCAGCATAGCAGTGATAGGAAAAACCATGTTTCTGAATGACAGATCCTAGTGATGACATGATGACAGTAGATGGAGAAGAGAAGTGGTCCATGCACTGAGCCCTGAGGCATCCCAGTAGCTAAATGTTGTGACTTAGACACCTACCTAAAATAAACAAAGACTTGAGCCATTGAAGTGTGGTTCCTGCGATGCCCTTTGTGAGGGTTGACAGTAGAATCTAGTGGTTAACTTAGTGTCGAAAGCAGTAGACAGATCCATCAAGATGAGTACTGAGGATTTGGAAGCTGCTCTTGCCAGTCTCAGAGCTTCAGTTTCAGAGAACAGGACAGTCTCAGTTGAGTGGCCGCTTTTGGAACCAGATTGTTTTTTTGTGTAAGAAGGTAGAGACTTAATTGAACACGACTCATTCAAGTGTCTTAGCAATTAATGGAAGAAGGGATACAAGTTAGTAAGTGAGAGAGGGGTATACAGGATGCACTTATAGATATAGTCAGTTTATCTAATCCATTCTCAGTCTACCATCCCAATATCTTCTATTTCATACAGACACAGATGTTAGATGTTTACCTGCACTCTTGTTTGTGCCACCTCAAAACCCATGTTGCCTCGTTTTCTTTATTCTCTCAGCACCTACAACTTCCATCTCTGATCCATGCTATGATTATAAACCTCTTGATGAATCCTGGAGAGACATACAGCAAGGCCTATATCAGCACTACGGACATGATGACACCCTTGTTGAATGGAGTGGCTGGTATCAGCTGTATTTGAATGGAGAAAGTGCCCAGATGTCTGAGTGGTGTGTGAGTAATGCAGGATGTGGTGGTGAAACTGGACTGTATCTCAGCGGTTCTCATCCAACACTTGAGCATGGAGTGGTGACCCGTGAAGTCGTAGGAACTTATGCACCGGGGTGGTTGTGGTGGTGGTGGTATTTCAATCAGTGTGGCGCCTACAGTTCCACGCCCATCCAAGTCAAAGCCTGTCCAGGAGATTATTACGTCTATGAATTTGTCAAACCCATTATATCAGCTCCAGGGCCTATGTACTGTGCAGGTACAATTTTAACTCTTTTCTCTTTTTTTTAAATCTCATTCTCGAGAGTAAATGCTCTATCTGTTAGATAATTCAACATGCATCTTAACTGATAATATAATAAAAAATATGCATGTTTTAGTAAGTTAGAATCAGTGTGCAGTCCATTATCCATTCTGTTTAGGTTACGGTAACACTTCACATTAACGTTCAGTTATGTCACATATACAGTTATGTTGAACTAAATCATTTACAAAACATGAATATACATTCAAAAATAATTCATAAGTTGTATTCTAACATTGTATAAATATTTTGTTTATTCAGTCATAAGTCATGTATAATTTATTAGTTAATACATTCATAAATTATTAATAAGTGGTATGCTTTTTATAAGCCATATATAAATCATTAGTTAATGATAAAGTAAGCATTTTCAAAACATTACTATATGTTTATAAATTATTAAAAAGTGGTTTGCTAAAGATTTACAAATGTGATGAAAGTTATCTTATAAAATGTAAATCAATAAATCAAACAGATCAATAGTAGATGGTTGACAAAGTTATTAGTTGATACTAGAGATGCAACAATTCAGTTAGTCCACGGTTCAATACATACCTCTGTTTTTAACCATGGTTTTCGGTTCGGTTCGGTTCGGTTCAGATGGTTTGTCATATCAGTTTTTTGCTATTATATTCTTAGCCGACAAGAACAGCAAGAGGTTAAGGAGAAAAAAATACTGTTTTTTATTGCAATACTCCTTCAGACCCACTTTATATTAGGTGGCCTTAACTACTATGTACTAATGTTTTAATTAATAATTGATACAATGCACTTATTGTGTACATACATGTCTTTAACTTATACTTACATTTTTAAATATACCTGTATGTAATTTCATCTGTAATTAATTTCTGTAGTTACATTTGTAATTACACTGTTGACACTTCCCTTACACCTAACTCTACCCTTAAACTTACCCATACCACCACACCTGTCCCTAACCCTATACCCATATCCCACCTCAATATCAGCAAAAGTGTTTTGCAATACAATATAAACACAGTAAGTACATTGTACTTATTTTTTGATGTAAGTACATAGTAGTTAAGGTCTCCTAATATAAAGTGGGGCCACTCTTTCTTTATTTTACTTTAAAGACTTGAAAAACCTTACTTAAACTTAAAACTTTACTTAAAAAAAACCCTTGAACACATTCCTAGTGTATTGTATAATATAAAATAAATACTATAAATATAGGGGTGTAACGGTACACGTATTCGTACCGAACCGTTTCGGTACAGGGCTCTCTTTTCGGTGCACGTGTGTACCGAACGGTTACGAATGCAATCTTTAACAGTTAACAGTCAGCTTGTTTTAAGTGCGGAACACACTTTAATCCTAGTTCCCACTCGCACATATTAAGTATTCTGTCCATTTTATCACGAAATTCAAATAATAAATGCCGTTTTGACGCTCTTTAATGTGACGACTGATCACTGTATAGGCGCGTCAATTCAAGCACGCGCATATCTTAAGGTATGTTGAGGATAACACTTACTGAAATGTATCATATGTCGTGTAATCGCTCAATCAGTGTTTCAATCGCGGAAAGACGTCAAACAGCTTGTAAACAATGTCACACAGCATTATTTACCTCTGTCACGGTCTCCAGCTGGAGTGCCCTTGATAGCCACGAGAGGGCATTCCACACACATAAGACTATGATCACTCACAAACTACATTTCCCATAACTCACTGCCCGGACTCATCATCACTTATCACTGATCACATTCACCTGTACCTCATTCACTGATTGCATTCACCTGTGTCTCATCATCCAGTCTCTGTCTATTTATACCATGGTCATTCATTCACTCACCGCGAAGTCTTGTTTAGTGTTACACTGCAATTCCGAGCATTCCCCTGGTTTTCTTGTCTCCTGGTTTTCTTGTTTTGGATTTCTTGCCCGGTTCCCTGGATTACTCTCTTGCCTCTGGTCCCTGCCTGTTTTGTTTGTTTGTTTGTTTCTTTGTTTTGACTGCCTTTCTGTGTATGACCCTTTGCCTGTACATTGGATTACGCCTCTGGATTGCCCTCTAATAAAGCTGCAATTGGATCCACCTTCAAGTCTTGGAGCAGTTCGTAACAGAAGACTTCGCCAACATGAATCCAGCAGCACAGTTAATGCGTCTCCGTCAGGGAGATCGCCCCATCGAGGACTATGTAGAGGACTTCATTGAGCTGGCCCATTTGACTTCAATGGACGAGGTATGCCTCATGATATTTTTCAGAGGAGGACTATCTGAGCCACTCAGTTCTATCATGCCTTTGCATGATCCTAATTGCTCTCTAAAAAAGTACATTGACATTGCATTGCAACTGAGCGGTTCTGCTTTTACAGTGGGTATAATGGAGAAGGATAGTGACATACCCACTGCATCTGCTATGCATGTGTCTTCGGACGACATGGCCACCAGTCCAGTCGGGCCTGCAATTCACGCCAGTCCAGCCGACCCCGCACTTCACGCCAAATCTGCCGAAGCCAAGGCAGTATGCGTCATGCCCGCCAAGCTAGAGTCTTCATCGCTGGTCCTGTCCAGCTCAGAGCCCTCGTCATCGCTGGTCCTGTCCAGCTCAGAGACTGAGCTTCACGTCACCTCTGCCAATCCAGAGACTGAGCTTCACGTCACTTCTGCCGATCCAGAGACTGAGCTTCACGTCACTTCTGCCGATCCAGAGACTGAGCTTCACGTCACTTCTGCCGATCCAGAGACTGAGCTTCACGTCACTTCTGCCGATCCAGAGACTGAGCTTCACGTCACTTCTGCCGATCCAGAGACTGAGCTTCACGTCACGTCTGCCGATCCAGAGACAGAGCTTCACATCATGTCTGCCGATCCAGAGACAGAGCTTCACATCATGTCTGCCGATCCAGAGACTGAGCTTCACGTCACTTCTGCCGATCCAGAGACTGAGCTTCACGTCACGTCTGCCGATCCAGAGACTGAGCTTCACATCATGTCTGCCGATCCAGAGACTGAGCTTCACGTCACTTCTGCCGATCCAGAGACTGAGCTTCACGTCACTTCTGCCGATCCAGAGACTGAGCTTCACGTCACTTCTGCCGATCCAGAGACTGAGCTTCACGTCACGTCTGCCGATCCAGAGACAGAGCTTCACATCATGTCTGCCGATCCAGAGACAGAGCTTCACGTCACGTCTGCCGATCCAGAGACAGAGCTTCACGTCACTTCTGCCGATCCAGAGACAGAGCTTCACGTCACTTCTGCCGATCCAGAGACAGAGCTTCACGTCACGTCTGCCCGTCAAGAGTCTCGTCCCGCCAAGCCTGAATCTGTTCCTCTTTCTCTTCCCGCGCCTGTGTCTTCGGACAAGATGGCCGACTCCGCGCCTGTGTCTTCGGACAAGATGGCCGACTCCACACCTGTGTCTTCGGACAAGATGGCCGACTCCACGCCTGTGTCTTCGGACAAGATGGCCGACTCCACGCCTGTGTCTTCGGACAAGATGGCCGACTCCACGCCTGTGTCTTCGGACAAGATGGCCGACTCCACGCCTGTGTCTTCGGACAAGATGGCCGACTCCACGCCTGTGTCTCAGGACAGGATGGTCTTCGCGGAGCCGGTGTCTGTTCCTCTTCCTGAGCCGGTGTCTGTTCCTGTTCTTGACACGGTGTCTGCTCCTGTTCCTGAGCCGGTGTCTGCTCCTGTTCCTGAGCCGGTGTCTGTTCCTGTTCCTGAGCCGGTGTCTGTTCCTGTTCCTGAGCCGGTATCTGTTCCTGAGCCGGTGTCTGGTCCTGTTTCTGAGCCGGTGTCTGTTCCTGTTTCTGAGCCGGTGTCTGTTCCTGTGCCATGGTCTCCTCCCTGGCCGCCTGAAGGGTCGTCTCCGCCCTGGTCGCCTGCACAGCCTGATGCGCCCTGGCCGCCTGCACAGCCTGATCCGCCCTGGCCGCCTGCACAGCCTGATCCGCCCTGGCCGCCTGCACAGCCTGATCCAGCCTGGTCGCCGGCACAGCCTGATCCGCCCTGGCCTCCCATCTGGCCGCAGTCTCCAGGTCGTTATCCGCTCCACGGGCCTGGCCCTCCATCCCGCCCCCGGGTCCGCCTCCGCTCCTCCTCCCTCCTTAGCAGTTTTAGGAGCGTCTGGAATCCGCTCCTTAAAGGGGGGGCTATGTCACGGTCTCCAGCTGGAGTGCCCTTGATAGCCACGAGAGGGCATTCCACACACATAAGACTATGATCACTCACAAACTACATTTCCCATAACTCACTGCCCGGACTCATCATCACTTATCACTGATCACATTCACCTGTACCTCATTCACTGATTGCATTCACCTGTGTCTCATCATCCAGTCTCTGTCTATTTATACCATGGTCATTCATTCACTCACCGCGAAGTCTTGTTTAGTGTTACACTGCAATTCCGAGCATTCCCCTGGTTTTCTTGTCTCCTGGTTTTCTTGTTTTGGATTTCTTGCCCGGTTCCCTGGATTACTCTCTTGCCTCTGGTCCCTGCCTGTTTTGTTTGTTTGTTTGTTTCTTTGTTTTGACTGCCTTTCTGTGTATGACCCTTTGCCTGTACATTGGATTACGCCTCTGGATTGCCCTCTAATAAAGCTGCAATTGGATCCACCTTCAAGTCTTGGAGCAGTTCGTAACAACCTCAGAGTCAGAAGTCCTTCAGGGTCCACAGCTGATAATTCACTAGAGAAATCAACTCTTTCACTAAATATATGCACTGTATTAGCCCATATGTATATATATATATATATATATATATATATATATATATATATGTATATGTATATGTATATATATATATATATATATATATATATATATATATTAATTCTACTTAACCTGTTAGTGATGTCTTAATTATTTAATGCTATGTTTAGATAAATCTGTCATGAAAATGACAGTCACTAAGATTATATTTCAACAACGAATTGGAGAAAAAACTATTTTATTCAGGAGTTAATGCAAAAACTGCCTTATGTGAAGTTAACATGTTTGCACACAATGTGTTATTTGAGTTTTGATTATCCTTTAACTAAACATGAATATCAGCTGAATATAGGCTCATAGTTTGGGCTCTATTGTTAACCTTTAATATTATAGTAATAATGTGCAAGTAAGGGCTCCCTATATAGTTTACAGCATTATCTTTAAGAAACTTTTAGTTATAATTTAATTAATTTAAGGACATACACACAATTTTTTCAGTAAACCACTGTTTAATTAAAAATAAATAAAAAGCCATTTTTTAAAACTGCTGTACCAAACCCGTACCGAGCAGTGACTTCAAAACCGAGGTACGTACCGAACCGTCAGTTTGTTTACCGTTACACACCTAATATATCTATATTATAAAGATTTACACTTGCAGCTCAGAGCTGTACATTAGCATTTAAGTATGAAATTGAATTAATAAATGTAAAAATAAAACATTGTCACAGACACGTCAGGTTCCACCCTCCACCAATCACAGCGCACTCCTTCCCCAGAGTACTGATCACCATCACCTGCACCTCATCACGACACTCATCACCAGCACTATAAGACTCACAACCACACAGCACTCCACGTCCGGTCTCGTTCGCATATACTACAGGCTATGCTTACCTCAAGGACTCCTCTACACTTACTGACCTGTCTCCAGCGTGTCTCCTTCCTTCCGTGTTCCTTGTCTGCTGTGTGGGTGTGTTCCGTTCCGTCCCTCAGTACTCCAGCGATCTCCAGGCTCCATCATTCATCCATCTACTACACAAAGGACAGTAACTCTCTCTCTCGTATCATCTCCAGTTCTACCAACAACCCGTTAACTAACCTGTGTTACAAAACCTGCTCTACTGTGGTCTAATAAACAACCCTTACCTGTTAACATCTGTGTCTGCCTCCTGTGTACTTGTAACAGAAGACCGGAACCAAACCGAAGACCCAGTATGAGCCAACCGGATCCATTCCAGGAATTGGTAGATGCGCTTCGGCGCACATTTCCTCCACCACCAGTTACTGTTCATTCACCTGCACCAGCGAACATCAACCACTCTGTCAACAACCCTCCTTCACTACCTCCGTATGCAAGTCCCGAGGCCAAACCGGCGCCCTACTCAGGATCGGCGGAGAATTGCAGCGGCTTCCTGCTGCAATGCACACTGGTCCTGGAGATGCAGCCGCACCTGTACCCGAGCGACACCTCAAAGATCGCCTTCATCATCTCTCAGCTCAGCGGCAAAGCATTAATGTGGGCCGATTCCATCTGGTCACAACAGGGTGCGGTAACGCAATCATACGCAGCGTTTATTTCCCACTTCCGGGAGGTGTTTGGAAAATCGATCACAGATTCTTCAGCTGGTGAGAAACTTTATAACTTAAAACAGGGATCCATGTCTATTTACGATTATGCTTTGCAATTCAGAACGCTTGCAGCAGTCAGCGGATGGAATGAACCGGCGCTGATAACAACATTTCGGCAAGGATTGGAACCTCGGGTACGGCTGCATCTCGCTGCATGCGAGGACTCCATCGGCCATGAGAAGTTCATCCAGCACTCCATTCGCTGCGCCACTCGCATGCAAGCGTGCATCCAAGAGCACCAGGACCAGTCACCCTTCAATGTGCCCTTCCGCCGATCCGAACCCGTCAGCACTCCAGAACCAGCCCACGAACCCATGGAATTAGAAAGTTCCCGCCTAACCTCTGAAGAACGCCGCCGTCGGCTGACCCTTCGTCTCTGCCTGTATTGTAGTGAACCTGGGCATTTCATTGCTGCATGCCCCACACGGCCCCCGCGGCCCATGGTGAGTGCCATAATTCCTGCTGATCATAAAATGAAACCACTCACCACTGTCGTCACCCTGACTGCCGCTAATGTCTCCCTTTCAGTGGTCGCGCTCCTCGACTCGGGGTCAGCCGGCAACTTCCTCTCCGGTGCCATCTGCCGCCAGTTACGCCTCAAGACCACTCCGTCTCCGACCACTTACAGGATCAGCTCCATAACCGGCAGGCCCCTCAGTCGTAAGCACGTCCGCACCGTGGCAGGACCAGTCACTCTCCAAGTAGGTCTACTACACCGAGAAGAGGCTCACATGCTGGTTCTGGAGGATTCGACTGCTGACGTGTTTCTGGGGCGCCCCTGGTTGGAGCAGCACAACCCTACCATCTCCTGGAAGACGGGCGAAATCCTGAAGTGGGGCGACACTTGCTTCTCTCGATGTCTAACTGAACTTCCTCTTCCATCCTCGTCTCCGCCTGATCTGACTCTCTGTGCCACATCCGTCGAAAGTCCAGTTGAACAACGCTCTGTTGACGTCCCCAAGTGTTACGCCCCCTTCAGCGATGTCTTCTGCCCGCAACGGGCTTCCAAGCTGCCTCCACACCGGCCATGGGACTGTGCCATCGACCTGCTTCCGGGTGAACCAGTACCAAAGGGTAAGATATACCCACTATCCATCCCGGAGGAGAAGGCCATGGAGGAATACATCAAGGAAGCCCTCGCCCAAGGTTAAATCAGGCCGTCTACTTCCCCTGCTGCATCCAGCTTCTTCTTCGTGGCAAAAAAGGACGGAGGCTTGCGGCCATGCATCTATTATCGTTCACTCAACAAGATCAGTGTTAAGTTCCGATATCCCCTTCCTCTCGTCCCAACAGCCCTCGAACATCTCCGTGGTGCCAATGTGTTCACCAAGCTGGACCTCCGCAGCGCCTACAACCTCATCCGGATACGTGAGGGGGACGAGTTGAAGACTGCCTTTATTAGCCCTACTGGACACTATGAATACCTCATCATGCCGTATGGATTGGTAAACGCCCCCTCCGTATTCCAGGATTTCATCCATGAGGTGCCCCGGGAGTTTCTCCATCGATTCGTCCTAGTCTACATCGACGACATCCTCATATACTCCCGGAGCCAGGCCGAACATCGCCAACACGTTGCGGAGGTCCTCAACCGTCTACCTCAGTTCCACCTGTTCCTCAAGGCCGAAAAGTGTTCTTTCCACCAAGCATCAGTTTCCTTCCTGGGTTATCATATAGATCACAGTGGCATCCGGATGGACGAGAGGAAGGTGGAATCCATCACTAACTGGCCAGAACCCACTACCATAAAAGAACTCCAATGCTTCCTTGGTTTCTCCAATTTCTACAGACGGTTCATCAAAGGTTACAGCTCTATCACTCATCCACTCACCAGCATGTTACGCAATAAGCCCAAGTCTCTGTCCTGGAACCCGGCAGCCACCAACGCCTTCAGCCAACTCAAGAAAGCCTTCACCACCGCTCCCTTACTAGTTCATCCAGACCCGGAAAGTCCTTCATTGTGGAGGTGGATGCTTCCACAACTGGAGTGGGAGCGGTGTTGTCACAGCAGCAGGGGACGCCCAGTAGACTCCATCCATGCGCCTTCTTCTCCCGCAAGCTCAGCCCGGCGGAAGTCAACTACTCCATCGGTGACAGGGAACTCCCTGTAAATTAATAAATTATTTATAATTATAGGCTAAAATGTTATGAATGTGATGTTAATTCAGTTATAAGTAATTTATAAATTATTAGTTAATACATTCATAAATTATTAATAAGTGGTATTTTATAGTGAGCTTCAGTGGAATGTAAAACCGGTTATGAGGTTCAGATTATACTAGATCCAACACACTCCACACAGAACAAAAGTCTGTGCTAATGAGTGAAAAGGTTTAACACTGCAATCCCCTTACTGTAAGTAATTTATAAATGTTTATCTGCTTGGAAACATATACTTTACTCTTCTTAAAAAAAACTGCTTTAGCATACCTGCAAGTTTGTGCTTTTGAACACAGACCAGCTTACAACTTCAAAGATACATCAATGAATCATATACTGAGCATCTCCTTCCTTCCATGTTCCTAGAGTTTCAAAAGGGGGTCTCAACCAGACCCTTGAGGCCTAAAACTAAGTCCCATGGAGGGATCTTGGTTCTTAATGAAGGCCACAACTGCCTGGCACAACAAAGTGAGCAGGCAGAGGATGCCACCCAAGCGGCACCCCATCCACCAGTGTGTGGCAAGCCAAAAGAGCGGCCACATAAACCCTGAGAGTGGAGGGGCAAGTGCCTGTTTACAATTCCTTGCAGAGAGTTGTAGCCAAAAGAAAAACAATTCTAAGGGTCAGAAGTCTGTCAGATGCTGACTCTAATGGTTCAAAGGGGGTCTCAACCAGACCCTCGAGGACTAAAGCTAAGTCCCATGTAGGGATCTTGGTTCTAACAGGTGGCCTCAACCGCCTAACCCCACGAATGAAGCGAGCGAGTAGTGGATGTCTCCCAAGCGGCACCCCATCCACCAAGGTGTGGCAAGCCGAAAGAGCGGCCACATGAACCCTGAGAGTGGAGGGGCAGGTGCCTGATGAAAACTTTTCTTGCAGAAAATCCAGAACTGAAGTAACCTGGCAGTTGACTGAATCTACATTGTGTCGTACACCACCTTTCAAAGACACCCCATTTATTAGCATAAACTTTCAGAGTGGAGGAAGCCCTAACACTTAGGATGGTCTCAATATCTGCAGGCGAAAGCCCCGTGTCCCTCAGTTGGTGCCCTTCAGGGGCCAAACATGAGGTTCCACAGGTCGGGCCTGGAAGGAATATCGTGCCCTCTGCCCTCAATCGGCCAAGGCGAGCCGTTGAGGAGAGACACTATCTCCGAGAACCAAACCCTGTTCGACCAACGCAGCGCTATCGATAAGAAGCAAGACCCTTGTTGGCGAACCCTGGCTAGAACTCCCAGGAGCAGAGCGACTGGAAGGAGGGCATACAGACACATTCTGGGCCATGTATGGACCATCACATTCAGACCTAGCGGGGCTGGGTGACAGAGTGAAGCAGGGACATTGCGCTGTCTGAGAAGAGGCGAAGAGGTCCACTCCCACTCTGTAAAACCTGATCCAGATCTGCTTGACTACTTATGGGTGGAGTTTCCACCCCCCCATCTGTAAGTCTGTCTGGACAGTAAATCTGCTCCCACATTCAACCGCCCTTGAATGTATACTGCTCGAGTGACAGGAACTTGTTCTGAGCCCAGAGAAAAATCTGTCTCGCTATTCTGATAGCGTGAACATAGACCCCCCCTGGTGATTATATATGAGACTGTGTGTGTGTGTGTGTGCGTGTGCGTGTGCGTGTGTGTGTGTGTGTGTGTGTGTGATTAATGGTTAAACAGTGTAAATTAATGGGGTGCTGGGCTAACTAGAGCTCTTCTTAAAGGGGTCATATAATGGTACATGCACTTTTACAAGTTAATTATACGGAAATCTGTGTTGGCAGTGCCTGTACACAACCATCCTATAATGATAAAAATACATCCAGTGTTTTTTTTTCATCTCCTTATATGTTTTCCCCTGTCTCAAATCGAGCCGTCTGATCGTGTGACGTTACACGGTGTACGCCCCTCCTACGATTGTTGATTGACAGCAGCGTTTCAACACAGACCCGCCCTGAGCGAGCTGTCATCAGTCCGCCATTGTTGATACTCTGGAGCAGAATGGCATCTAAACGATTGTGGTGTTGTGTTGTTGGGTGTAATAACGAACACAGCAGTCATTTTGATGTTCCTAAATCCGAACCACTGAAGACCCAGTGGCTGCTGAGTTTTGTTTTAGAAGGGAATATTCCCCCCGATCAACGTCAATGTTTGCGCGAATCATTTCTCAGCAGACTGCTTTATAAACGAGCGTCAGTATAAAGCAGGTTTTGCTAATAAGCTGCTCTTGAAAAAAGGATCGTGTTCCTGCTGCACTTCAGGAAGGAGTGTAACGTTTTATTAACCTTTATATTAATCTTTGCAAATCGCTTGCACACTTCACGATGAATAAGGAAAAGTTTACAGGGTAAGTTACATTATGGCATGCTTTCTGTGTATGACGTTCTCAATATAATTCATAATCCCACGTTTATAATGAACAACGCGTTATGGTTGGTATTACAAACTGTGTACGCGGGTGATAAAGTTAACGTGGTATCTATGGAGTCAAAATAGGGCCACATATATCTGCAAAATAACACAATGTTTTGCAAAAAAAAAATATGTTTTGCAAAAAAAAAAAAGTTTTGCACAAAAAAATAATAATTTTGCAAAAAAAAAAATAGAATATTGAGAAAAAAATGCTTTTTTGCAAGTAAAAAAATAATAATTGCAAAAGAAAAGTTACCACTGAGAGAAAAAATAAAGTTTAGCAAAGTAAAACTTGCAGCATTGACTTTGCAACACCTTTGCGCCGCTCCTTTAAATCCGCGTTTCCGTCATCCGTGCCTCTGCGGCGCAAGCTTTCCTTTGCGCTTCATTTTTCTTTGCGCCTCGCTTTGTGTCCCTGATTTGACGTGGGGGAGGGGTCAAGAGGTTGGGGTGTGTACATGGGTGTGTACAAGGGACGAAGGCGCGTCCTTCTCGTTACGTCAATCAATACAATCTGACTTAAATTTGGCCTCTCGCCCTTGAGGCTGAGCAACTGTGCTGATCTCTCGCTGTCTCAATTAATTTGCCCAATCTCATTCACTTTCTATGCAGAGGATGATCCATCGATGTCTAGCATTCTGGTGTAAGGGTTATAAATACCCATGTTGCATGCATGCAGCTCTCAGCTATGTTAACTAACCAAACTACATCAGGAATCATTTCTTGAATCTGTCTGACACATCATCAGTGTTGGGGTAAAGTGTTACAAGTAGAGCTGTCAATTTAACTCATTAATTAAAAAAAAACACATGATTAAAAAAATGTATGCAATTAATCATGCCCAATATATTCTTGTGTTCAAAGACAGCTAGATGATATGCAGCAGAATGACACACAGAGGTCTCGAGATCCATACGGTCTGGGGCTCGCGCTGATGACGTAACGAGAAGGACGCGCCTTCGTCCCTTGTACACACCCATGTACACACCCCAACCTCTTGACCCCTCCCCCACGTCAAATCAGGGACACAAAGCGAGGCGCAAAGAAAAATGAAGCGCAAAGGAAAGCTTGCGCCGCAGAGGCACGGATGACGGAAACGCGGATTTAAAGGAGCAGCGCAAAGGTGTTGCAAAGTCAATGCAGCAAGTTTTACTTTGCTAAACTTTATTTTTTCTCTCAGTGGTAACTTTTCTTTTGCAATTACTATTTTTTTACTTGCAAAAAAGCATTTTTTTCTCAATATTCTATTTTTTTTGCAAAATTATTATTTTTTTTTTGCAAAACATATTTTATTTTTGCAAAACATTGTGTTATTTTGCAGATATATGTGGCCCTATTTTGACTCCATAGGTATCACTACACTAAGCTTACTTTTGTACATGGTTTATAACGGTGTCTGTTACTGATTAAGAAGTAATGTCAAAAAAAATCTTATAACATAACATCAATCTGTCAATGAACTAACGTATACATCAGTAAACACATAGCATTCGTATCTTACTGCGCTACTCTGCCAGTACAAAGATAGATCAAAGTGACATGACGTTAACCAACCATTCAGAAACGTCCTGTTCGAACTTCGTTGGGGCCGTCATCTTGTTCCTGGTCCGACTCCGGTTCAAAATGATAAGGTTGCTCAGATGTGTCCTCAGAGACTCCCGTTGCCATTATTTCTCGAAAAATATACCCTCAACTGTTGTCAAGGCAACACTCCACGTGTGTTGTGGTGTTGACCGAACGCCCCACAGAGCAGAGGGGCGGGGTGAGCAAAGCTCATTATCATTTAAAGTCACATACACTGAAATGACTTGCTGAAAACAGAGCTGGTTTTGACCAGGTAAAATTTGTGTTTTCTTACAATACAAATGAGAATTTTTAATTAAAGTATATTACAAACTTTTGTTTTAGACACTAAGGAATCATATTAACTTGTACAAAAATGGCATTCTATGACCCCTTTAAAACATACTTTGTTCTTATATTTTTATAAGTATATAGGCTATTCTTTAGGTAGGAATAAAATACAATACCGTTTTTATTTGTATGTATTTTCTACACTTCAGACAGGTGTCTGTCCGGATTTGTGTATAAATGCAAGACGTCACATTAGGCTATTCAATTTGTTTCGTTTTGTGAAGAAAAGGATATGTAAATGTGAAGATGTGAACGTTTGTTCGTGGACGTGTGTTGTTTGGAGGATTCAAACGATTTATCATTGCTTGCACAAGAGCGCATATGAGGAAAACACTCGGACAGTGTGTGAAATAGTATTACAATAAGGGAAAATTTCCCATAGTTACCAAATGACCGTTAATAGTGTTCAAATATAGGCATCATTGTGACACTTACCGCTACATGTTCTTTTCAGGGTGGAATTCTTGTATGCTGAGAGATGTCAGTTCGTTTTGGTGCACACAACATGCATCGCATTATGAAACTATTCTTTTTGACATCTTGGAGTGAAAACATAGACTGAACTTGAGGCCACGGGTGATCTGCCTTCCGTAGCTCACACACATCTTCCTCTGCTTCGACCATCATCTTCCGACTAAACGCGCGCTAATTAGAAGCGGGTGATGCGTATAGCCACCTCTCGCAAAGCAGCCTCTCCAACGTTTCGCGAGACTTGGGAAAGTCATATTAACTTATTTAATATATATAATATAATTATTACCATTTGACAGTAACGGAGGAACGCCACCGAATGTAACTAAGTAAAAGTACAGTTTTTTCACAAGAAATTTACTTGAGTAAGAGTAAAAGTACCCATCTTTAAATCTACTCTAAAAGTACAAGTTACCCAAAAAATGTACTCAAGTAAATGTAACGAAGTAAATGTAATTCGTTACTACCCACCTCTGATCAGAGGCTATAAATGGACGTGTGACAGGTGCGCTCATCAGGTTCCTTTGTCTTCAGAACCGCATTAAGTACTGTGTGCGGAACAGCTTTCCTCTCTAACTATATCCTTAGGAGCTAGTTTTGTTAGACTGGAATAAAGCCTTTTCACTCTCTTTCCCTCTAAAGAAAAGAAAAGAGCTGAAAAAAATCTATTCTCCATCAAAGGGCTCTGCTCCAGACTCGCATTCTTGCGGGAAGAGTGAGCCTGCACGTCCTCGATGTCAAGATCATGATGCTCGCATGTTAATCTGGCTGAAGAGCAAGAGACGGGTCCTTCCCTTTCTCTTGCCCTCTCAAGCCCGCTTCTGGAACATAGAATAAATGCCCATGTCTTTGTGCCCGCAACGTCTGTATATTCAACTATCTTTGGTGCAATGTCTACTTTACTTTTCACTGACTCCTCCTGCCCCCATTGGTCTGGATGCCATGGCCCATGCATGACCCAGGAAGCGTCTATACGCATTTCCAGTCCTGGCGAAGGTCCGTCAACAAGGGTCAAGGATGATATTCCATCCCCAGCCTGAGCTATGAATTTTTCATGTTTGGCCCCTGAGGGGGACAGGCTAAGAGATGCTTGACTTTTAGCAGATGTAATAGAGAAAAGTGGAGCGTCAAGGTGATGTACTATGCACCATGCAGACCCAGTCCACTGCCAAATTGTTTCAGTGCTGATGGGTCTCGAGTTTGTGCAGAAAAAGCTGTCAGCAGATGTCCTGCTACTGTGGCCACCATTTCGGCTTGTCACGCTCTGATTGACAGAGTTTCAGTGGGGAAACACCCTCTGATCGCTCGCTTTATTCATGAAGATAGACCTGTCAGAGTGAAAGTTCCCTTTTGGGACTTAGCCTTGGTCCTTGAGGAGCTAGTCAACAACCCATTTAAACCACTAGAGCCAGCGCCGGTGTAACGTACTGCTCTGAGACAAAAGGGTAGAGGATCCAAACGCAGCTTTATTAAAGGGTAATCCACACTCGTAGTCATCAAACAGGCAAGAGGTCATAACATGTAATCAGTCCAATAAGGCAAACAAGGCAACAGAGACAGGCAAAGGGTAATCCACGGAACAAGCAAGAAATCCAAAACCAGAGACATGAAACCAGGGAAATGCTCAGAAATGCAGTGATACAACTTACAAGACTTCGCCATGAATGACAGAGTGAACATGGATTATATAGGCTGGGGTAATGGGGTAATGAGGTGATGAGACACAGGTGCAAACAATGAGTGAAGATGAGTCCGAGCAAAGGATTATGGGTAATGTAGTCTTTGATGAAATGACAGTCCGGGTTGGAGTGCCCTCTGGTGGTGATCACGGGCACTCACACTGGTGAATTGTGACATAGCCCCCCCTTGTCCAAGAGGGAGGTGGAGCGGAGGTGGAACCGGGGGCGGGATGGAGGACTAGGCCCATGGAGCGGAAGAGGGCCTGGAGACGGAGGCAGAGCAGGAGGCCAGGATGGAGCAGGCTGGGCAGATGACCAGGTTGGTGCAGGCGGCCAGGGTGGTGCATGCAGCCAAGGCGGAGCAGACAACCACCATAGCAGTGCAGACGAGGTTGAAGACCCCCACGGCGGAGCAGACGACCACCTCAGCAACGCAGACGGTCTTGGAGACCACCACGGCGGAGCAGACTGAGCAGGTGGCCCGGTCTGAGTCCTCTCTGGACTCGTGACAGGAGGTGGAGCCCTCTCTGGAGTCGGGAGAGGAGGCGGAGTCCTCTCTGAACGCTGGTCTGTGGCTGGAGCCATCTCTGGATGCAGGTCTGTGGCTGGAGCCATCTCTGGACGCAGGTCTATGGCTGAAGCCAGCTCTGGACGCTGGTCTGTGGCTGGAGCCACCTCTGGACGCTGGTCTGTGGCTGGAGCCATCTCTGGACCGGGGTCTGTGGCTGGAGCCATCTCTGGACGCAGGTCAGTGGCGGGAGCCATCTCTTGACGCTGGTCAGTGGCTGGAGCCATCTCTGGATGCTGGTCAGTGGCTGGAGCCATCTCTGGATGCTGGTCAGTGGCTGGAGCCATCTCTGGACGCTGGTCAGTGGTGGGAGCCATCTCTGGATGCTGGTCAATGGTGGGAGCCATCTCTGGACACTGGTCAGTGGCTGGAGCCATCTTTGGATGCTGTTCAGTGGCTGGAGCCATCTCTGGACGCTGGTCAGTGGCGGAGCCATCTCTGGATGCTGGTCAGTGGTGGGAGCCATCTCTGGACGCTGGTCAGTGGTGGGAGCCATCTCTGGACGCTGGTCAGTGGCTGGAGCCATTTCTGGACGCTGGTCAGTGGCTGGAGCCATCTTTGGATGCTGGTCAGTGGCTGGAGCCATCTCTGGACGCTGGTCAGTGGCGGGAGCCATCTCTGGATGCTGGTCAGTGGTGGGAGCCATCTCTGGATGCTGGTCAGTGGCTGGAGCCATCTCTGGATGCTGGTCAGTGTCTGGAGCCATCTCTGGACGCTGGTCAGTGGCTGGAGCCATCTCTGGACGCTGATCAGTGGCGGGAGCCATCTCTGGACGCTGGTCAAGTCAAGTCAAGTCAAGTCAACTTTATTTATATAGCGCTTTTAACAATGCAGATTGTTTCAAAGCAGCTTTACAGTGTTAAACAGGAAGATAATGCAGCATACTTTTATTCAGCTGTCTAGCCATTCTGGAGAAAACGGTGATGTCATCAGTTAATTTCAATTATCATACAGTGACAGTGTGGGCTTTAGATCAGTAATTAGATCAGTAATTTAGTTTATATGGTTAATTTAGTTTAATAATTAGATTTATTTCAATATTTAGTTGAAAAATTTAGAAAAATTTAGTGTCCCCAACTGAGCAAGCCAAGCCAGAGGCAACAGTGGCAAGGAAACCAAAACCCCATCAGGTGACCTAATGGAGAAAAATAAACCTTAGGAGAAACCAGGCTCAGTCGGGGGTGCCAGTTCTCCTCTGGCCAATTAACAAACAGCGTATGATTATTATTCTGGAAACTTTACAGGTCAGAGGTCATAATAGATCGGAATATTCGAAGGATCAGAGGCAACACGCCGGAGACGGGTTTATTGAGGATGACATATCGATTTAAGTATTATTAAATTGTAATTTTAATTGGATATTCTCAGTATTATCAACTGCCCAGAATTTTGAGACCGCAGTAGACGTGATGGAGTATAATATGTTAAGAGCTCGCACAAGAATTGGGGAGCTAAACCATTTAGTGCTTTGTAAGTAATAAGCAAGAAAAAATGTATGCAATGTTTAATAGGCAGCCAGTGCAGTGTTGACAGAACTGGGCTAATATGGTCATACTTCCTGGTTCTAGTAAGAACTCGAGCTGCTGCGTTTTGGACCAGCTGGAGTTTATTTATTAAGCGAGCAGGGCAACCACCCAGTAGAGCATTACAATAATCTAACCTTGAGGTCATGAACGCATGAACTAACTGTTCAGCATTTTGCATTGTGAGCATGTGCCGTAATTTAGATATATTTTTAAGATGGCAGAATGCAGTTTTACAGATGCTAGAAACGTGGCTTTCAAACGAAAGATTGGTATCAAAGAGCACACCCAAGTTCCTCACTGACGACGAGGACGTGACAGAGCAGCCATTAAGTGTTAGACAGTATTCTAGGCTACTACCTGTGGAGATTTTTTGTCCAATAATTAAAAATTCAGTTTTTGCTGTATCCAAACGCAGCTTTATTAAAGAGTAATCCACACTCGTAGTCATCAAACTGGTCAGTGGCTGGAGCCATTTCTGGACGCTGGTCAGTGGCTGGAGCCATTTAGACAGAGGGTTCTGGTAGGGTGACGGCCATTTTGGCAGAGGGAGTGCTGCATTACCCCTCTGCAACACCAACCATAAAGGCGGAACCGCTCAACAATAATACTATGTTGATATAAAATTCTAATGTCCAACTAGGGTCGTGTAGTGGCATAATTGAACTGAACGGTTCAGATAATACTCCCCAGAAAAAAATCATGAGAGGGAGTATCTCCATTTTGGCCACATGAGCCAATTCCACAAAGTCTCTCACATAGTCCTCCAGGCAACGATCTCCTTGGCGGAGACACATAATCTGTGCGGTTGGACTCAATTGTGGACGGATGATCACTTGGCTGCTGGATCTGTGCATGGCGAAGTCTTCTGTAACGTACTGCTCTGAGACAAAAGGGTAGAGGATCCAAACGCAGCTTTATTAAAGGGTAATCCACACTCGTAGTCATCAAACAGGCAAGAGGTCATAACATGTAATCAGTCCAATAAGGCAAACAAGGCAAGAGAGACAGGCAAAAGGTAATCCACAGAACAAGCAATAAATCCAAAATCAGAGACATGAAACCAGGGAAATGCGTAAAAATGCAGTGATACAACTTACAAGACTTCGCCAGGAATGACAGAGTGAACATGGATTATATAGGCTGGGGTACTGGGGTAATGAGGTGATGAGACACAGGTGCAAACAATGAGTGAAGATGAGTCCGGGCAAAGGATTATGGGTAATGTAGTCTTTGATGAAATGACAGTCCGGGTTGGAGTGCCCTCTCGTGGTGATCACGGGCACTCACACTGGTGAATTGTGACAGCCGGTCAAGCTTCTGATTCTAAAGATGGTTTTCCCTATGGCTATCTCGTCACTAAAGAGAATTGGGGATTTGCTGGCTCTGTCGGTTTCACCATTCAGCTTAGATTTTGGCCCTGGACTGGTCAAGGTCATTTTGCATCCTCATCCTGACTATCTTCCCAAAGTTCCATTTATGACCATACATCCGGGCATTCTTGAAGCCTTCTGTCCTCCGCCATTCACTACCCCGGAGCAGGAGAGTTATATAGACAAAGTGACCTGATGAGTGCACATATCACACGTTTATAGCGTTTATAGCCTCTGAGGTGCACATTTCCGATGACGTCATCATCAGGTTATTTGCCACGTGTTCACAACCGGTCAAACAAAGATGTTTTCTCACAGCGCTAAATCAGCGCAGCATCTCATTCCCGTTTTTTCAGGGAACAGGGTTACAATCAAGTTTTTATCTGACATAATCTCTTGTTCTCTCAACAGCTCCCCCTTTTGACCCCTGCCATAATTATAATGTCCTGGATGATTTATGGAGAGCCACCAACAATCAACATTCCTCTCAAATAATGTGTGACACTGCGGTCAGCTGGAACGGCTTGTACTGTCTCTTCATTCAGGGTCAGAGTGTTCAGATGCCAGACACATGTGTTGATGAGTATAGTTGTGGCACTGATGCTCCACTGTGGCTGAATGGAGGACATCCAACTGTTGAGGATGGAGTGGTCACTCAAGACGTCTGCGGTCACTGGAGCAATAATTGCTGCTATTTTCAATCGAATTCCATTAAAGTCAAAGCCTGTCTGTGAGCCCAACTACCTGCAGTTTGGCATACTGTGCAGGTAAATATATTTACATGTGCACTTTGTTTGTGTAAGAGATCAATGTTTTTATGTAATAATTATCATTTCTTTCAGATGCAAGCCACATAAACACTACCACTACTACTGTCAGACCAGAGACAACCACAACCAAAACTACAACTACGACTGGTAATATAATTATTAATCTGGAGGATTATTGTTTTGCATGAGCAAATCAGATCCATGTTATATGTTTGAGATGCATGTAAATTATTAAAAATAAATTATAAGGCTAAATTGGCTTTTATATATTATCAGCTATATTAAAGGGATAGTTCATCCAAAAAGGAAAATTACCCCACGATTTACTCATCCTCAAGCCCTCCTAGGTGTATATGACATTCTTCTTTCAGACTAATACAATCAGAGTTATATTAAAAATGTCCTGGCTAATCCAAGCATTATAATGGCAGTGACTGACAGCCCAAAATTTGAAGCCCAAAAAAGTGCATCCGTCCATTATAAGAGTAATCCACATGGCTCTGGGAGGTTAATAAAGGCCTTCTGATGCGAATCAATGGGTTTGTGTAATAAAAATATCCATATTTAAAACTTTATAAAGTAAAATATCTAGCTCAACTGGCGCGACAATGATGTCGGACATAGCGTAAGTGTTTTGAACTGCAAGAGGCATTACATTAAGTTGAATACAGAAGGCGGTCCACTGGAAGCTAGATATTTTGAAATTTTAAATATGGATATTTTTCTTACACAAACCCATCGATTCGCTTCAGAAGGCCCTTATTAACTCCCTGGAATGAGTGGATTATTTTTATAATGGTTGGATGTGCTTTTTTGAAAAATATCAAATATTTTATTACCTTGAGGAATACAGAGCAATAATCATTCATGGGCTCAGAATGTTAAGCTCTGGCTCTGTTAACATGACTCAGTGTCTTTGTGTTTTATTTCATCTATCTGTGCTTTTTCTCTTAGATGTGAGAGATCTGTTCTGAGCTCAGCTGCTCTGAGGATGAATGGTGTGGAAGAAAAATGGTGTTTATGGCTGTTTATGTAACAATGACCATCCCAGACCACAAACTAACTCTTTTGGTTTGTATCATTCCACAAAACAAATATGTGATATAAATTATTTCAGTCATTAATAGCCTTTTTATTTTTAATAATTCTGACATTTGTGTTTTCTCTTTCTCAGATTTCTCAGAAACCTGTGAAAACAGCTCAATGATCCCAGCTCCAAAGGAACGGTCCAGAATGGCAGAGTGGAATTCCATTTTGATAACGATGAACACATATGTGGTACAAATCTTGTGGTAGGTTTAACTATTTTTATGCTACAGGGCTGTGGGATGCTTGGATCTGATTGGTTTACAAACACTCCAAGGTGTGCAATTATTCAAATGACTTTACACCTTGCAACAGCAAAAGAACCAAAAAACGCACAATGACACTGACCAAGCAAATAAATATAGTAAACAACAGGATAAAAACAACAATCATTTCCATTTTTTTGCCACATACGTTTTATTATGTACAGACAGCACATATACTTTTTCTCCCACTCTCTCTCTCCCACTCCAACACACACACATACAGTACGGACACACACTCACACAGAAATGTGTTATCTGATCTGAGGATTTGTATGAGTAAAATGGTTTAACAGCTTAAAAGCTACAAGACATTTCTCACTAGCGATGTAATAAAGGCTCTATACTTGGAGCAGATAAACTTAGTTTTGCTTAATTTTTTCACACATGCTTAATCTCTCTCTCAGTGGCATAAACCTCCATTACGTTTTGGAATTAGCAACGGAGGCTTGGGATTAGATGCGTAAGAAATTAGTCCTACAGACAAAAACGTTTTAAGGACAAAAACCTGACGTATGTCATTATCTGAACAATGTTTTGAAGTGTGGTAACCATAGTATAAGTAGAATAATTAAGTGGAATAATTGACTTCACATTGTGGCTGCATTACCACCTTTGGTGTGCATTATTTTTTCTAATAATTCTACAGGCTGTCATCAATGATTCCTTACATAATCTATTCAAATGCACCATCTAAATGTCTGTAGTACCTGACAGAACTAACACAGTTTGATTTGACCATCTGGGGAATCTCTCTGAGACTTTGAGAAGTCTCTAGACCAGGGGTCTTCAACTTTTTTAGGGCAAGGACCCCTTAGGCGATAGAGACATGGAGCAAGGACCCCCGAGACAAAATGTGTCAAACAGAGCTACATATTAAGCATATAGCCTTCACTATTAATATAAACTAACTATATTATGATTAAGAATAAGTTATATTATGTTAAGACAGTAGATCAGAACTATGCACATTATTGTTGTTGCACGCATGACTGTATATTACTTTTCATTGTTAAAATTTTGATTTATGCATCATAATAAACAACATTCTGCAATAAAAATCACAATTCATTAGTTGTTTGCAGTTGTTGTAAATTATTATAAATTAGTCATGCATTTATATTACTAATCAGGGGTGTGTTTCCCATTCAACAACGTAACTCACTGCTTAACTACCATAGTACGATGCATCGTTGAAGAAATCAACTAGCTAGTCACAACTATTTCCCGAAACCATATTGTGGCAAATCTGACGTTCAACCACGTTGGTTAATGATGTCACGCAGGTTGTGGAGTATTAACTTATTTTATTTGATTAGTTTGAGATCGAATTAATGCTATAGGGCCTAAATTACAGACATGGCATCTGAGGATTAATTCTTATTTTTCTCAGTTATTTTGCTTTATTTTCTGATTCAATCACAAGCTCGATTTTACGTACTAGTGCATGTCCGCACATGCGCACTCTTCAAAAACGGTGCTTTAAATCTCTTGACAAACTAAAAGACAAAATTGACATTTGTATGTATTCTAAATAAAAGATGTAGGTTGTACTTAATGTCAGCTTGCTTATTTTGCTCAAGGCAAGGATTTATTAAGTCCACATGTCATGCAAACAAGAAACTATGCTTCTAACCGCAGGTTGAGAGATGTCTTGCCAGTTTTGCGACGCTGTTTGCGAACGTTCGTTTGAACGATGGTTTCGGGAAACACTGACTCGTTGAACTATGTTGATAATGACGGAACTTGCGACCATAGTTGGCCAACGATGCTTTTGGGAAACTCACCCCAGATGGACAATTAAACATTTACCTGAACTTTAGTTTTTTTAGTCACTAGGCTATAATATAGAGGAGAGCAGGGCACAACCTAACGCTTTTTGACTGTGTCAGTTTGTGTAAATCCACTTGGGGTTGAGAGTATTTATTTTATCCCACATTAATGTCACACATGTCTAATTATGTGGTTTTGTTTCATTAATACAGTGTATACTTTTTTCTTGGTTTACCCTGAAAGAATGCAAGTGAAATGTGACAACATGCTCCATAGGTGGGGTACTTTGTAACATGTGGTGGGGCACATTGTAACATGAGCAAATGACAGCTTAAAATATTACCTGACATAATCAAAAAAATATCCAAGACAAAATAAAATATTTTGTCAATAAAATACAACTATTATCTTTTTAAAATAAAATAATGGCATTTTTTAATAATGAAAAATGTACTCATTTTTGAGTTGTACAACAAACACATCGCTAAATACAGATAAACAGCATATTTAAAAACATAATAATAACGAATAATTTTTGAACGTTAACTCTCAGTCATTATTCACCCTATTTTCATGGTGTCTCAAAAAAATTCATAAAAGTATAGAATATAATGGCATATTTCTAATAGGGGCTCATTGTAACGCAGTGTTACAACACACCCCATCTGCGCAACTGGGATTTAAACCGTGTCTTCTGCTGGTTAGATCAGCATTAAAGAACGATCTCAAATCATATAAATAACAGATATAAGATTATAATAATATCAGATATACCTTATTTTAAATAAACACAAAAAATATAGATAAAAAATTAACTTAATAATAAACTTTCGCTATAGTTAAATAAACATTCAGTAATATCTTACAAAGATTTTTTAATTTTGGCGCAATTTTTTCTCAAAATAATGTTGATATGGCAACTAGTAAATGACGAAACACTGAGTTTCGTCATTCTGGCACGTGTGGAAAGTGTTAAACCACAGGTGTGCCTTAGGCTGGCCACAATAAAAGGTCCGGGCCGGGGGGTCTGAAAACCAGTCAGTATCTGGTGTGACCACCATTTGCCTCACACAGTGCAACACATCTCCTTCGCATAAATGTGATCAGGTTGGAGATTGTGGAATGTTGGTCCACTCCTCTTCAATGGCTGTACGAACTGGAACTGGAACATGCTGTCATATACGCTGATCCAGAGCATCCCTAACAAGCTCGATGGGTGACATGTCCAGTGAGTATGCTGGCCATGCAAGAACTGGGATGTTTTCAGCTTCCAGGAATTGTGTACAGATCCTTGCAACATGGGGACATGCATTATAAAAGAAGCACATCTGAAAACAAGAGCATTGGTGTAAGTAAGGCTTCTGGCGCAAGCTTTTGACTGACCCGTGTTCAAATGACTGTTTTTCCAAGCTTATTCTTCTTCCTTTTCCCATCAAATATCAGCTCAGAGAGGAGTTTTTTTTAAAGAAAAACAAAGAAAATATTTGAAAGGTGGAAATAAAGTGCCCAAAAGGTATTTGATAGTAGGAATAAAGTGTTTAACAGGCCTATAATTGAAACTGGATGTGGTGTCCTTGCATTGATCAGATACATTAATCAGCTCATATTACCTCACTCACAACCATAACTCCTTTCATAAGGAAGTTCCATAAGGACCTTTACTGATCAGCAGATTCAATATGATAGGGTTAAGGGTAGGTGTACTCGTCAAAGTAAGGTAGCATCCATTTATATTTATCGCAGACTGTTTTATTATATTATTACTACAATATGCTACAGTACACATATTATCTGGAACTATTTGCATTAAGCATAAGTAACATCTAACTACTTTTTTTTTTTTTACTTAGTTCAAAGAAAATACTGCTATAGTGCAAAGAGCTGCTGCCTTTGTTTAAATACCTTGAATTCTATTTAGGCTAAATTACAAAATGTTATATTTGTTGTCCACAGGCTAACAGCACCCACTTCATCTATGATAAATTTATTCTGGGTTCACCGAGGTCAGAAGGTCTCATCAGCAGAGAGAAAATCCTGAAGCTTTCTTTCAGCTGTGTTTATCCTCAAACACAAACACTTTCCATGAATGTGGAGATCAACTCACTGGAGAGGTGCGAATCTTTAAAGCAGGAAAAACTAATGCACAATATACAAATAAGTAAATATATGCAAATATATACTACAAGTACATTTGGTGTAATATATATGGTATGCTCTTAAAATATAACAATTTCTGAATATGCAGCAAATACAAATATGTTCATATAACTTTTTTTTTCTATAACACTTTATCAGTATTGTGCACAAGACTCTTCCCGCTGGTGAAGGCAGATATCGGGTCCGGATGATTCCATATGAGGATGATGAGTTTACCCGGCCCTTCACTGGTAGAGTGGATGCAGAGCTCGACCAGAAGATGCATGTGGAAGTTCGTGTTGAGGGGGTCGACAGCCGCCAGTTTGCCCTGGTGATGGACACGTGTTGGGCTACACCTGTGAATGATCCTGATTACAGCCTCCGCTGGGATCTCATCATTTCAGAGTAAAGGTGTGCTTTTTTGGATTGCCTGAAATACTTTATCTATCAGTGTTTCAAGACTAAAGCCCAGGTTTCCATTTCTGTACAATTGTCATTATTGATATTCTCAGGTGTCCCAATCCAAATGACGACACAGTGGAGCAGCTGCAGAACGGCGTCTCCACATCCAGCCGTTTCTCCTTCAGGATGTTTATCTTCACTGCAAACTCCACTAAGCTTTACCTGCACTGTGCTGTTCACCTTTGCCTTCTGTCAAACAATCGATGCCCAATGGTCAGTTTACAAAACCTCTCATAATTTATACATTTGTGATGTTTAATTTTCAAGAGTATCTTTAGTATTGCAGTTGTGAAATAATTGTTCAATGTATGTTTTGAAAAATAATGAGCAATTTATCAAATATATTAGCCAGTGTCTCAGTCTGTCTGTGTATAGATGGAGTATTTAGTAAAATGTGGTGGGTAACAGATTGATATAAAGGTTTACAAATCTGCAAATCCTTGGTGATCAAACACTAACATATGTAAGGTTGGAATGATGTTAAGATTTAATGTTCAAGGCTGCTAAAATACTTTTTGTCATATATTTATTTGTTTTGGGGCTGCCCTCTGCTGGAGACTTTGTGCACTCCTTTATCTTGTTCAGTGATATTTAACAGGGATTCACACAGCTGGATTTTGCCCTTTTCTCTATCAGGACTGTGACTCTGGACACCAGCGGAGAGAGGGCAGGTCTCTGGACTTCCATGACAGTGCTTCCATATCCATGGGTCCTCTGGTGTGGTCTGAAGGAAACACAGGTGAACATTTCATTAGTTTTAAACATTTGTAATAAAGGTTTATTATGATTTCTGTCATGAATACATTACATTTCACTGCATTGCATTATATTCCCTGTTCACAGATGAGTGGGTCCCAGACCAAGTGAAGATATCTGAGGCTTCTTGTCTGTGTGCTTCTCTGATGCTGTTACTTGTTCCTCTGATGAATGTCCTGACACACTTTTAGTTTAGTACCACAACATTTGACATGCATATTGTCTAGAGTCATTTTAATTAACGTAGAAACTGATGTCACACTGGTTGTGGGTTACTGATAATTCATGTGGCATAATACATTAATTATTATTTAATCATTTAGATTAATTTTATAATTATTAATTAATCATTTACATTAATTTGTATATACTATATTCATCATTCTTTATTACTTAAGCGGATGTGCTGCAACAACAAAGACCATCAGATTCATGTTTATTCAAATCATGCAAAAACATAATTGGGTCATTCCTGTTCTGTGAAAATATGTGGTATTGTGATTGACTAACAAATATGACTTTCGTTTCTTAAAAATGCTATTGTAATATTTTATCCAGGCATTATTTATAAGTCAAAAAAGTTTGAGTAAAAGTATGAGAAAGATTAATGATCATAACATTATCTTTTTACTGCTCTCTTTGCAGTAGTTTTACTCATTTTCCACTGTGATGTTATGATAATATGCATGATAAGAGTCTTGCTATTTTACTTTCAGTTCTTGAAGAATGTTGCTGCACTGGTTGATTTGTTCTTTTAGAACACAAGATGGGGTAAGGTGCAGTCAGTGGTCAGATATCCAAAACAATATTTGTATTGTTCTAGTTTTCATTTATAGAACATGAAGAGAAACTGGAATTGAAGAGCCAGTAGGACAGAGAGCAAGTTCGCATTCAGGCAGTTCTCTGACACTCCTCAGTTCACCCTGTTGTGTGACAGCGTTACATTAATAACCGTTGACCTCTGAGACCCACTGCTGCATTTATGAAACATTCAGATAAAACTCTTTTCATATTTTTGAAAGTTTTGTTATTATTATTATTACTATTAATAATACAATATATTTGAATGTTGTGTGAAAGTGTATATAATACTAAATAGATTTACTAAATTGGATTTGACAACAAAATATTAGGACCCACTTTATATTAGATGGCCTTAACTACTATCTACTAACATTTAAATTAATCATTTGATAAAATTAATTTATTGTGTACACACGTTTTTATGTTAAAATTACCTGCATGTAATTACATTTGTAATTAATTTCTGTAATTACATTGATAATTACACTATTGACACTTCTCTTACACCTAACCCTACCCTTAAACTGACCCATACCACGACACCTGTCCCTAACTTTATCCTTAAACTTACCCATACCACGACACCTGTCCCTAACTTTACCCTTAATCTTACCCATACCACGACACCTGTCCCTAACTTTACCCTTAAACTGACCCATACCACGACACCTGTCCCTAACGTTACCCTTAAACTTACCCATACCACGACACCTGTCCCTTACTTTACCCTTAAACTTACCCATACCACCACACCTGTCCCTAACTTTACCCTTAAACTTACCCATACCACCACACCTGTCCCTTACTTTACCCTTAAACTTACCCATACCACCACACCTGTCCCTAACTTTACCCTTAAACTTACCCATACCACCACACCTGTCCCTTACTTTACCCTTCAACTTACCCATACCACCACACCTGTCCCTAACTTTACCCTTAAACTTACCCATACCACCACACCTGCCCCTAACTTTACCCTTAAACTTACCCATACCACCACACCTGTCCCTTACTTTACCCTTAAACTTACCCATACCACCACACCTGCCCCTAACTTTACCCTTAAACTTACCCATACCACCACACCTGCCCCTAACTTTACCCTTAAACTTACCCATACCACCACACCTGCCCCTAACTTTACCCTTAAACTTACCCATACCACCACACCTGTCCCTAACTTTACCCTTAAACTTACCCATACCACCACACCTGCCCCTAACTTTACCCTTAAACTTACCCATACCACCACACCTGTCCCTTACTTTACCCTTAAACTTATCCATACCACCACACCTGCCCCTAACTTCACCCTTAAACTTACCCATACCACCACACCTGCCCCTAACTTTACCCTTAAACTTACCCATACCACCACACCTGCCCCTAACTTTACCCTTAAACTTACCCATACCACCACACCTGTCCCTTACTTTACCCTTAAACTTACCCATACCACCACACCTGCCCCTAAATTTACCCTTAAACTGACCCATACCACCACACCTGCCCCTAACTTTACCCTTAAACTTACCCATACCACCACACCTGTCCCTACCTTTACCGTTAAACTTACCCTAACCACCACACCTCCTGTCCCTAAATTTATCCTTAAACTTACCCATAATCAGTATAACAGGTTTTTAAATGACAGATTTACATGATCTAATTTTTCTTTGCACACCCATTTACCTTAGACACACATCAGCAAGTTTATGATGAACATTTGGGTCAAAGTTGTCTCCATTTCAATGATTATTCTTAAGCGGATGTGCTGCAACAACAAAGACCATCAGATTCATGTTTATTCAAATCATGCAAAAACATAATTGGGTCATTCATTTTCTGTGGAAATGTGTGGTATTGTGATTGACTAACAAATATGTCTTTCGTTTCTTAAAAATGTTGTTGTAATATTTTATCCAGGCATTTATTATAAGGTAAAAAAATTTCAGTAAAAGTACGAGAAAGATTAATTATCATAACATTATCTTTTACTGCTCTCTTTGCAATAGTTTTACTATTTTCCACTGTGATGTTATGATAATATGCATGAGAAGAGTCTTGCAATTTTACTTTCAGTTCTTGAAGAATGTTGCTGCACTGGTTGATTTGTTCTTTTAGAACACAAGATGGGGTGAGGTGCAGTCAGTGGTCAGATAAAAAAAAAAAATATTTGTATTGTTCTAGTTTTCAGTTATTGAAGGTGAAGAGAAACTGAAATTGAAGAGCCAGTAGGACAGAGAGCAAATTCGCATTCAGGCAGTTCTCTGACACTCCTCAGTTGACCCTGTTGTGTGAGAGCGTAATAACTGCTGACCTCTGAGTTACACTTTATTTTGATGGTCCCTTTTGAACATTCTGTTGACTATAAGTAGCGTTGCACCTACATGTCTACTAACTCTCAGTAGAATATTAGTAATGTATTAGTAGACTGGTAGGGTTAGGGTTAGAATAAGTTGACATGTAGTTGCAAAGTTACTTATAGTCAGTGTAATGTCTGTTGGAGGACCATCACAATAAAGAGTTAGCAGATATTAAGCAGACAGTCTACTAATACTCTAGTGAGAGTTAGTTCACATGTAGTAGCAAAGTTACTTATAGTCAACAGAATGTTCAAAAGGGACCATCAAAATAAAGTGTTACTGACCTCTGAGACCCACTGCTGATTTATGAAACATTCAGATAAAACTCTTTTCATATTTTTTTAAGTTTTTGTTAATATTATTATTATTAATAATATTAATAATAATATTATTAATATGATATTCTTGAATGCTGTGTAAAAGTGTTTCTATTGCTGAAAAGATTTTTGGTTTTGGCAACAAAATAGTACAGTACTTTAAATACTATGAATATTTCTACATAATTTATGACCATAAACAATCAGCAATATGTCAGTAGTCAATGTCCATTTTGTGTGATTCAAATTGCAAATATGTTCCTGCTAAACATGAGCTGTTAGATAAAGTTTGAAAAGAAGAAAGTAAGATAAAGTATGAACTGCTTTTATATGTAGTTTTAACCTATATCCCTGTATGTTATGCAATATGATTTCAATGAGTAAAACATTATTTGTGGTGTTTTCCTGTTTAAAATTGGACACTATAAAAATGTTCGTCCCATTTTGGCCCCACTTTATATTAGGTGGCCTTAAGTACAATGTACTTACATCAAAAAATAAGTACAATATACTTACTGTGTTCAAATTGTATTGCAAAACACCTTTGCTGATATTGAGGTGGGATACGGGTAGAGTTAGGGACAGGTGTGGTGGTATGGGTTAGTTTAAGGGTAGGGTTAGGTGTAAGGGAATTGTCAAATGTGTAATTACAAATGTAACTACAGAAATTAATTACAGACGTAATTACATGCAGGTATTTTTTAAAATGTAAGTACAATGTAAAAACATGTATGTACACAATAAATGCATTGTATCAAATGATTAGTTAAAATGTCAGTATATAGTAGTTAAGGCCACCTAATATAAAGTGGGTCCTATTACAAATTTCATATTTAATAAAAAGTAACATTTCAAATTCAGCTGTTGCTCTCAGGCAACATTGTACCATCGTGGACACAAGTATTACCAAACCATCACATCAATATATCGTGTCAAGTTATCATATCAAGATATCATATCCATCTTCATCCTCTATGAAGGTATTTTTGGTGCAAAACAACTGAACACGCGTGCGAGTGGAATTTGTATCTGTAGAGCATATCCACATATGTGTATCAATACATTTGAAGTCACAGAGAAAAATATTTTAGGAGTTGTAAACTTGTAGATTTTTTTTCTCACCTACAAACACAACACAACAGTTACACCTTCACACATTCTTCACTGCAGGTGCACAAATCCGATTCTACGAATCACACATGAAAAAACTCATACGCTCACATTTTTGCTACAGTTGCTGCAGTGAATATGGTGCAAAACGCATTCACACACCTGTATCAAAAATGTGAAGTCACAGACGAAATTTGCACATCCGCAAATTAATATGTGAATCCATGCAATGAGAGTTGCACACTTGTAGAACATTTGGTCACAAATGCATTTCTTTTCTTGGATATTTTTCTAACACAATCACAAGTCCAATCACTACAACTGCTTGAATCTGCTGCTGCGAGTCTCAAATGCAGTTTTTTCGCCTTCAAATGACAAGTTCTGCGCGCTCTCACTTTTGCACCATATACTACGCGAAATGTGGAGCAAAAGTGATTTGTGCATCTGTGAGGCAGCGGTTCAGAGAGCAGAGAATTTCAGCCAATCAGAAGAGCTCTTTCAAAACCGGCGGCGCGCGACCGTGAACGGGGGAAAAATACATGAGCAAATTGCAATCTCTCCCTAGCAGGCGGAGGCAAGTAACGTTACCAATAAAGGTATGTTTTTTTTTCTCCTTCCCCATGCAATCACTCACCGTTATACATTTGTTTAAGTAGTTTTAATATGTGCACTGGTCGGCTAAATTGGTGATCATTGTTTCTTGAGCTAGCCTTTCTTGTTTCATGAAATGTAACTATTGTTAAGTTTGCCATCCAATCGTCTCATAATTAAAGATACTCTCATATTAAACGATGTATTCCTCATATTGTCTTCAGCTTTACCTTCTAGAAAAATGACAGAACAGGGTGGGTCTTCACAGGTCAAGTAACTTAACATTGTGTACCATGTTGTTCTTTTCTTTTTTCTTTTTTGGTTTGGTTTGGTTTGTTTTTGGTGGATGATAACATTTCAACCCAGTATCACGCCAAAGCGTGTAAGACACACGCTGGTCCTCTAGAGGATGCGTGTCATTGTCACGCTTTGCCTCCTCTAGGCGTGAAAGTGACACGCATTTATAGAGGTAGAGTACCAGCAGGGGGCAGTAATTTCCTCGATGCCAACAACTGGCCCACGGACCAAAGAAGACCAAAGACGAGCGATATATCTTCAATAATCCCCGCGTCTTTCTCTTTCCGGTTGTCATATTCTTCTTCAGGTACGTCCATTTAAGAAATCGTTGTATAACGTTATATTTGTGTGTGTGGACTGTGGGGCTTTTTAATCGATGGTGTTAACGTTACTGGTGGAGGACTGTTTGCTTATTGGCAAATCATTTAAATAATCACTGAAACAGTGACACTGAAACTTGCTCACATAAAAATATCGACCCTAATGTGTGTTTTTTTAGCCATTAACTTAATTTCTTTAGCACGAAATTCGTTGCGTAAAATGCGTTTCTAATGGAAATATATTCTATTTTAGTGAATAATTGTGTAGGAAAGTACTAATATTTATCCTGCTCATCTATACAAGACAGAACCAATCAATCACAGAGAGCGTTCGCTGATATGACGTTTCGCTCACAGTGCGTGTTCAAACTGCTGCGTTTCCACACACACAAAAAAAAAAAAACTATTTGAAATACACAACCGTTCAAAATGTTTATGTCAGTAGGATTTTTTTTAAAGGAAATTAATACTTTTATTCAGCAAGGATGTATTAATTTGATCAAAAGTGACAGTAAAGGCCTTTACATTGTTACACAAAATTCTATATAATGTAAATGCTGTTCTTTTACTTTTTTTCCATCAAATCTGATGCTGAAAATTCAGCTTTGATCAAATTTTAACATATTCAAATAGACAACAGAGAACCTTTATAAATATCAATAATATTTCACAATATTTCAGTTTTATCAAATAATGCAGCCTTGGTGAGCTGAAGAGACTTCTTTCAAACACATAAAAAAAATGTATGGACCCCAAACGTTTGAACGGTAGTGTACATGTAACATTTATTGTAATTATAGTTTGCGCAATTGCATTTATTTTATTGATCGTTAAGAGTTCAAATGGATTGCGTTATGTTCTGTAATTGTGCAAACCACTTTTGGGGTACAACACTGGCAGCCCTTTCAAAAAAAATAACACTGGTTTAACTTCGGTAACCATACTCATAACTAATTATAGGCGCACAGAGAGAACAAATCACAAAATCTTTTAGTGGTCATGAAAATATATTACATTTACATTTATGCATTTGGCAGACGCTTTTATCCAAAGCGACTTACAGTGCACTTATTACAGGGACAATACCCCTGGAGCAACATGGAGTAAAGTGCCTTGCTCAAGGACATATATTCAGATTTAACATATTAATGAGGCATTCACATGTAAGTCAAACGACAAATAAGCCATGTATGAAAGTACGATATAGATTTCCATAGTTTCTATGAACTCAGATCAACTGTTCATTCAGGCAGTTTTCATGCTGAATATGCATTGTGCAATGACAGCATCACAGTTATCCTCTTTATTTTGTTACAGTTCTGCATGTGTAATATGATAAACCAAGGAAGCCTTACTGCAAGAGAACTAACTATGTTTTAATTGTTCTTTGTCTAACAGTTCCTGTCTTTACTCACCATCCTTCCCTGTTACCTTCACCTTTATAAGAAAACCAACGGCTCTTTTTAGAGCCACTCCTCTTACTGTCACACACTCACTCACTCACACACTCTCTCTCACATTCACTCACTCATTCATTCATTCACTCACTCAATCAATCACTCACTCACACACTCTCTCACTCACTCACTCACTCACTCACTCACTCACTCACTCACTCACTCACACTCTCTCTCACTATCACTCATTCATTCACTCACTCACTCACACTCTCTCTCACTATCACTCACTCATTCACTCACTCACTCACACACACTCTCTCTCACTATCACTCACTCATTCACTCACTCACTCACACTCACTCTCTCTCACTATCACTCACTCATTCACTCACTCACTCACTCACTCACTCACTCACTCACTCACTCACTCACTCACTCAATCAATCACTCACTCACTCACTCACTCATTCATTCATTCACTCACTCAATCAATCACTCACTCACACACTCTCTCACTCACACACTCACTCACACACTCTCTCACTCACTCACTCACTCACTCACTCACTCACACACACACACTCTCTCTCACTATCACTCATTCATTCACTCACTCACTCACACTCTCTCTCACTATCACTCACTCATTCACTCACTCACTCACACACACTCTCTCTCACTATCTCACTCATTCACTCACTCACTCACACTCACTCTCTCTCACTATCACTCACTCATTCACTCACTCACTCACTCACTCACTCACTCACTCACTCACTCACTCACTCACTCACTCACTCACACACACTCTCTCTCACTATCACTCACTCATTCACTCACTCACTCACACACACTCTCTC
Organism: Gobio occitaniae; assembly: GCA_033150135.1. Classification (NCBI taxonomy): domain Eukaryota; kingdom Metazoa; phylum Chordata; class Actinopteri; order Cypriniformes; family Gobionidae; genus Gobio; species Gobio occitaniae. The sequence continues at coordinate 42,656 of JARQWZ010004975.1, forward strand.
TCACTATCACTCACTCATTCACTCACTCACTCACACACACTCTCTCTCACTATCACTCACTCACTCACTCACTCACTCACTCACTCACTCACTCACTCACTCACTCACACACACACACACACACACACACACACTCTCTCTCACTATCACTCACTCATTCACTTACACACTCTCACTCACTCACACACACACACACACACACACACTCTCTCTCTCTGACTTTTGTTTGAGTATTGTTGACATGGCTGCTCAGCAAGACACAGGGAGAGTAGAGGATGCTATTTTTTTGGCAGACATGCTTATTGCTGAAATCAAAGTGAGTATGAGACAGTGATCTTGCAATATTGGTGAATTAGCTAAATTTGTATGAACTGCTCAAGAGTTGGCTGTATTTCAGTGTTATCATACAAGGCTCACTTTCTGTCATGCAAGGCAAAGGAAGCCATGGGCAAAGCAACACCTGCTAAAGGCAGTACATTTAGTAACCGATGGGTGGAGAGAGATGCTGAAGGACGTCCACTGCTAAAAAGATGCAGAAGTGGAGAGACACGAAAACGTGCTTCAGATACAGGTAGTCCATGTCCAGATTATTTGTGATTTCCCACCACCCAATTTTTATGTAATTAATATATGTAAATATATTTGGTTTTGTGTCACTTTTGAAACATAGACCATGTGGGGTTTCCAGTGCACAGGCTTTTTGTTTATGGTAAACTTTATAATTTTAATTATGGTTTTTAATAATTTTGCCCTTTAAATACTGTATGTTAAACTGTGCCATCAGAAACACCACATGCAGAATCTGTTACTTGTGTTATTGACTTCATCTATTTTTAAGTGTATATTTGCTATCAAAATAGGACTGGAAAAACACCCCGAAATGTTAACTTCAAATCAACTACTGTAATGCTAAGCAAATGCAAAGATATGGATTAAATTAAATGCTGCTAACAATTCTCACCTGGTTGCCATTTGATCACAACATTCCTCAAAAAGTTATGTATCATAACCATAATGGAATTGTCAGACATCGTAATTAGCCATGCCTATTATAGGGTAAAGTCACTATACAAACACTGTATTATATGCTTGTAAGACATTAAAATTGTTATCTCTTTTCCTTTCTATCCTTTCTATTTATCTTTTCAGTTGTTTCTGTGGTTGGCAGTGGGGATGCTACTCCTTTTGAGTCAGTTGAGGAGGTTCCCACAGTTACCCAATCAAACTGCTCTCAACACTTGTTTGGTAAGATGACACCTTATTGTAATTAACCAAGTTAACAATAAGCGTGAAAGGAATTATTATTTCCTAATTTCTGTCTTTCAGACAGTGAGATGCAGAAACTGCAGGACATTCTGTTCTCAGCAGACGTCGAAGGCACAAACAAGCATCCTTCAACGTCCACATCATGGTCCTTGCGGCAATCTGTAGCCCAAGATGAGTGGCGGAAAGCAAGGTCCTACCACATCAACTGTTTGCTGTCCTGCAATGTGGTTCCAGAAAAGAACTGCATCCACTGCACATCTCCTGCCATCATTCGCTGCAGAGACTGCATGCCAGAAGAGTGGCTGTGTATGGATTGTGACGTACAAATACACAAAAAGCTCGCCCTCCATAACAGAGAGTCCTGTATTGAGGGAATTTACAAGCCCATTGAGCCAACGCTGTGCTGTGTAAAAAAAGATGGCAGATATACACTGGTCAATCAAGGTAGTGTTTTGAACCTTTTTGTTAAAGTGGTTAAAGTAATATTTATTTATTTTATTTGTTTACCATTTTAATTTGACATATGCTTCCTCGCTAATTATTGAACTTCTCTTTTCAGTATGTTTATTGCCTACAGTGAGACCTTTCCATTTATGCACTTGTGACACTGCAAACATCACAGAATCAGCTGGCAGAGCAATCATTTTGGTTTGCATAAATGGTATGAACTACAATCTATTAACCAATTATTATCCCTTTGTGTACAAAATAACCAAGTGTTTGTACTTTTTGATTTTAGGTCGGTATGAGTTGCACTTACCAAACTTGGTGTGCAGATCATGTCTGGCACATTGGACACCTGACATGAGTGACCTAATAAAAAGTGGTTATTGGCCAGCATCTGTGAATGCTGACACTCTCTTTTCAATGGATGTCTTCAGCTCATTTGAAGAAATGAAAACTGTTGCACCCAGTTTATCGAGACAAGGTTTTCTGCGTATGTTGGAGAGGAGGACTTGTCACTTTGGAAGGGTAAGATCAGTGTGGATCAAAGTTGCCTTAAGTAGACATGGGAAAATATTAGTGTACCTATTTCATTTTACTCTTTACTAATTTAATGTACAGAGTGGGAAAATACATGGAGACGTATTCCAAAGAAGCTATCTGGAATACACATTCTGCCAGTACCAGTGTGAAAAAATGGCCAGCATAGAGCACTTTACCTGCCCGGCATGTACACCTAACATGCTTGCTCTATGTGCAGATGGCAACAGAAAACAGTACCGATTTCGTCAGTCAAAAGGGTTAGTTGTTTTACACTTGTAGTTTTACTTAAAAATGAACAGAACAAATAATGTCTGACACTGAACATTATCTTTTTTTCTTATTCTATTAAGGTCAGAGGAACCATATTTTGATGGCACCTTCATTGCCAAGGACACTGATGTACACCATTTTGTTGATGAGATCAGGAGTAAAATGAAAAGTGTTAGTAAAATATATATAGTGTTTGCAAATTTGATTTAAGTCCAGCATTTTAAATGTATGATTTTTGCTTTATTAAATAGTTAATGTATCATACAGATTAGTATCTTAGTTTGTTACAAGCACTTTGAGCACTATGGTGCACGCTTCCAGGAATCTTGGGTTGAGGTTTGAAATTGGAAATGGAATGTGTGGTGGTACTCAAAGTGGCTAGTTCAGTATCTCGATAATTCATTATGTAATAGCAGATCTCTGCAATGTATAGTGACTGTGTATGCAGTTTGTGCATTTCAACTAGTTTGTGTAGCTGGAGTAAAGAAAGCGGAAGAGGCATTTTCTGAAGCTCCCTGAGCACTGACAAAACCATTAGTAGGAGTTTGAAAGTAAACCTTTATTGTCTCCAATGATTACAGATACCAATTGGTGTGATGTAACCTGACTCATCCTGATGGATGAAGTTACTGTTTTAAGGGGGGGAAAATGCAAATTTCAGTTTTAACCAGAATTAATTATTTTGTCATGCAGACTGCTGGCAGAGGGATCTGTGGAGCCAGTCAGTGGTCTGCTGCACGTGAAACTGCCAGAAAAGCAAGCAAGATTGATGAAGAGGGCCTTGAGGTGGTTGTTTGCAGACACGGAGTGCTACTCAAGGCTCTTAACATGTACGGGGGCGAAATATTTGCCTATCCACTGTACCTGCAGAAGGAGCTCCAAGTAGCCACAAACGGACAGTTCTATTGCACAGATATTGCTTGCAAGTATTGGCCCTACCTTGAGAAGTTGGCGGTCTCCATGTTGGAACTCAGACCTTTACTGCAGATGAGACCATTCCTTTCTGTCATGCATGCCAAGGCTCATTCAACTAAGTGTGAGGTACTGCATACTCTTTATCATACCATTTGAAATTGTATTTTTATTTCTTATATAATACACTGTATATGATTATAATATAAGTGCCACACTGATATGTTAGATAATCTGGAGTGGCAAAAATCAGGAAGGTGCAGGCACAACTGCAGGGGAGGAGGTTGAAATGGTAAACAGCTACCTGTCTCGTTGTGCTCTCACAACCAAGTACATGACAAAATCTGGTAATTGTTGCTTATTTATATTATTTTAGGAAACCTGTCTTTCATTCTTTCTTTTCATTCTTTTTATTTGTTCTGTAATACTTTGTCTGAGATTGCATACAAGAAAACTGTAACTGCAAAACTGCATTACATCTCTCTTAAATTAAAACTCAATTGTCAATGCGTGGATGAACTGAAAAACCATGAGAATTAATGAGACTTTTCTCCATCACATATTTTTTTTGTTTAAAGCCAGGAATGACATGCTAACTGTCCATGCTATTGGGTGGAATCGACGGAAGCAGGAAGGCCTTCATCTTGCATTATCCAGCAGATACATCAAGGTAATATGTTATGTCTGATTTATGTATACAAAGCTTTTCATGATTTTTCCACTTTTAATCTTCTTGTTTTGTTTTTTTCAAACCAGACTTTCAAAAAGGCTGAGGCTGAGTCTCAGAGACTGGAGGATTTGAGCAGTGAACTGGGGTGCTCTGAGAACATTGTTCATCAGTGGGTACATGATGTCAGACAATGGGCTATTAACGGTACAGTATTTTATATATACATAAATTTAAACTTGAACTTTAAACTCTTTAAATGTACAGCATAAAAGACATCAGAATCATTTACTTGTATTATTGTTGTTGCTTTAAGATTCTGTAGGTACCAGATGTGATGACCAACATAGCCTTCAGAAATCAATTGAACAAATGTTTCTTGGTGTTCATCAAAAAAAAGCCAGCCTTTATAATCAGACAGGTATGTTGATAATTCGTCTAATATTTTTGTCATTTTTGGTGAAGATGTCATATGATTTTTTTTTAACATTTTGATTTAATTGATTCTTAAGTCAGTTATATGTATTAGTATTTAATTTAACTTTCTGATATCGGCATACACATTCTTGTGCATCATGTTTTCTGTGTTTTGTCATTTCTATAGACAGCAACAAAATTCGACACTTGCGTCGAAAAAAATTGTGGGAAGAGAAGAGAAAACTCTTACAAACAGTCAAGCTCTACAATGAGCAGGTGCCAGATGAGGAGCGCATCGTTGAGGAGAAGGTGGTGAGCGCACTCTCTGTGGGAGGTGGAGACAGTGGTGCAGACAGTCTAATATGGCCGTGGGAAGGGCACAGCAGTGGTATGTAACAATTTCTCACTAAGGCTAGTGTTTGTGTGTGTGGCTGTTGTTATTCTATCATTTTTTTTGCAGCAGTGGTGCTTTTGAGAGAAAATATTACAATTTCACAATTTCTCTTGCTGACTACTACAATGAGGATTTACTGCCTTTATCAGGCTGATTCTTTATTAGGTGACATAATTTCGACCACTAGGTCTTCATCAGGCTTATATCACTTGTGATCTTTGGTGAGGGTGTGTGGGTGTCTTCCTAACCTCTTATACCTTCATAAGCCGACTCTTTGAATCAAAATTGTTGCACCCGTCACCAGGTTATGGGATGTGCACACACTACTTGTGTTTTTCCTGGTGTTTTATAATGTACATGTCAAATTTGTATTGAAGGGATGTTATTTGTGTGACTTCAGATTCCAGCAACATCCTCACCAAGAAGAAGGTTTTTGATGCGTTCATGTCAAAAGTGCGGCTTCAAGAGGAAAAGATAATTGTGATGAGGGAGATGAGACGGCACTGCACCTATCTCAGAAGGCTGGCTGGGAGCATCCGGACAATGATATCAGAAATGTCTTCTGACAGAAACAGTGGTAATAAGCTAACTTTTATTACCTTCTTGGTGTAAAGTCAGTTAATGAATAGCTCAACAACACTAACTGAATGGAAGTTTTGTCATGCCTCGCTTTAATTTTTCCTTCTAGGCAGTTTAAGTGAAGAGGGTCATTGCGGGCTACTGTGTCTTCTTCAGAAAAGGCTTGCCGATGTGGAGGAGAAGTTCCAAGTTGTCTGCTCAAGATACAGCCAGGCTTTAGGACCTAATGCTGCTTCTCTGCTGGAGGATGGGACTGAGGAGATAATGGAGGACCATGAAGAAATTGACTATGAGGGTTCAGATGACAGTGATTTTGAAGCAGTGTAAACTACTGTTAAAGGGATAGTTCACCCAAAAACGAAAATGTGATGTTTTTCTGCTCACCCCCAAGGCATCCAAGATGTAGGTGTCTTCGTTTCTTCAGTAGAACACAAATGGAGATTTTTAACTCAACCGTTGCTGTGTGTCACTCATATAATGCTTGTCAATGGGGTCTAATTCTATTAGAGTAAAAAAAACATGGACGGACAGACAACTTCAAATTAAACCCTGCGGCTCGTGACGACACATTGATGTCTTAAGACACGAAACGATCGGTTTCTGAGAGAAAACCAACGGTATTTATGCAATTAATTTCACCTCATGTCAGACGAACGCTTCAGCTCTCCAGACTGACATCACTTCCTGTGAGTGAGGTCAAAATTCCGGCCGGGTCATAGATATATACATAGATACTTCATTAGTGCCTGCGTGGATCATGGCGTGGATCGCTCGAATGAGGAATCTATGTATATATATCTATGACCCGGACGGAATTTTGACCTCACTCACAGGAAGTGATGTCAGTCTGGAGAGCTGAAGCGTTCGTCTGACATGAGGTGAAATTAATTGCAACTCGGACCGCAAAAAAAAAAGAAGAAAATATTGTACCCGACCCGCTTCCTGACCCGCATTTTTTAAAAGTAGTAAATGCTCATCGTAGCTCATTGGGCCATTGAGAAAATGTTTCAGGCCCTGGCGTGGTGCTCAGAGGTGCAGCGGCGAGAGCAGGCAGTTCTTGAGGCGGCCCATCATTTTCCATTTCAGCTCCAGATGCATGTTATTGATGAACGCGATGTTTATGTTTCGACCCGGCTTGAAGAATTCATCAGCCCACATTTGGAAAACATTTGGAAAAGTGTGAAAGCCCTTAGGAGCGCAAACTGTTATTTTTCTGAATGCTGTAGCTATGATATAGCCTAGTGTTATGTAATACAGGCTTGATTTATTCATTTATTTCGTTTAATTTTCTTAACAATTAAGATGCTGCATGTGTTTATCTAGTCTAATCGAAGTGTGCGTCTCTCCCCCGACTTTCCCAACAAAAATCCCGCCCCCTCTCAGAAAATACATAAAACTGACTTTAAATGCGTTTAAAAGTAGCCTATTAAAATGGTACAATGGCATTGCTCAGTTCAACGTTTTGGGAAATCGGGCATTTTGTCCCGCGCCAGCATTTATTCAAAAGTTAATAACGCTCAACATTCAAAGGGTAAGGATTTATTGACGATCCGACCGACCGTGACCCGAATATCATTAAAAATATTTTTGGATGACTCGTAACCGCGGGTAACCGCGGGTGGCCGCGGGCACCCGCTCATTTTGGATCAACCCGCGCATCACTGGTAGGAGCTGGTGGTGCCTATGGCGATGAATGGCCATGTGGTTGACCACTCACTTTTAAAAGTACACCTATAAGTGGCTGCTCCACTTAATGCTTCTTCCCTGTTTTGTCATTACCTCTTCCACTGTCTCCTCCTCTGATCTGGCACTCTTTTTAAGGGACTGACCCTTTGGAGCCCAGGATTAAATAACACTCTTAATTTTTCCCTGACATCTTTAATCAGACAAATGCAGTGATGTAAGTAAATGTATCCATTACCAGGATATAAAACATTACTGAAACGTGGCAATCTGCTTTAAGTCTTAACACAGCTGAAAAGAGTATTAGTTCACGAGAATTTGAAATAAAATAAAACACATCTCCAGTTCTTTCCTTATTTTCTGGTAGCCAAAGCTAAGCTCTAGCTTCTGGTTACAAAAGCAGTTGGAGAGTTTTTGACTACATCAATAATAATTGGGGGGTTGAAGTGTGAACCGTTTAGGGTTTATTTTTGCAAAATCCACATTCAGAGTAATTACAATTAATAAGTAACAAGTAATTAAAAACAATTTCAGTTGAGACCACTGATGTCTCCTCATTAGCATAATGCCAACATTAACATTTTTTATCTATAGCATTAGTTATGAAAAACAGCATCCTACACATAAAAACTATAGCCACCACAACATACCACAGATGTAATATAAATCTTAGTGAAAAACCTATTCCCTTATCTTATATTCTTTATATTTATATAAAGAATATATATATATTCTTATATATATTCTATTATAAATGTATATATTATAAATCTATTATAAAGTTAATCAACATTTAACATAATAAATAGGCTAGAGTAGAATGTGAGATCTACTAAAGGTGGTCATGAGTAGTTTATTAAAACGCTTATTTATGTTGGTGCAGGAGGATGTTTTCTAAGACCAGTGCTGCGATAGGATCGGCTCACATCTTATCACACTTTTGGAGCTTTTATGGAGTTTATGGTTATTCGCGCGCCATGCATGCACAATTAAATGAACCAGGCTTCAGTCATGATGCACAGATAATTGGTCCATTCCATTCGTACGGGAACTTGGTGCTTATAAAAGCTCACAACGCGCGATGTATATAATTCATATCCTGATTCATGTTTCCATTAAACATGTTAATGTAGGTGTTTGTAGGCTACTTGCTTGAATTGTATATTAAGTGTACAATTGTGCATTAATTATACTATATACATCCATTAATTATAGCCTAAGCCTACTATGTTTTACTATATGGACGAACAAGTTGACTTCGCCTGCTAGGGAGAGATTGCAATTTGCTCATGTATTTTTCCCCCGTTCACGGTCGCGCGCCGCCGGTTTAAAAGAGCTCTTCTGATTGGCTGAAATTCTCTGCTAGCGCTGCCTCACAGATGCACAAATCACTTTTCCTCCACATTTCGCGTAGTATATGGTGCAAAAGTGAGAGCGCGCAGAACTTGTCATTTGAAGGCGAAAAAACTGCATTTGAGACTCGCAGCAGCAGATTCAAGCAGTTGTAGTGATTGGACTTGTGATTGTGTTAGAAAAATATCCAAGAAAAGAAATGCATTTGTGACCAAATGTTCTACAAGTTTGCAACTCTCATTGCATGGATTCACATATTAATTTGCGGATGTGCAAAATTCGTCTGTGACTTCACATTTTTGATACAGGTGTGTGAATGCGTTTTGCACCATATTCACTGCAGCAACTGTAGCAAAAATGTGAGCGTATGAGTTTTTTCATGTGTGATTCGTAGAATAGGATTTGTGCACCCAGAGCCGGCCCTAGACCTTTGGGGGCCCTAAGCAAAATTTGGTTGGAGGCCCCTTTGACCGTTTTAAGTAAGGCCTAAAGAAAAGCAATGACTACCTTATAACTATACTGTACATATTATATCTACTATGTTTTTATTTTATTTTATTTATTTTTTTTAATGTTTTAACTATTCTATATATACTGTATGCTAATTTTCTTTTTTTACGCTGCTGGTCCTGAGTACGTATTTCGTTCTTATGTGGCAACATGTACAGAATGACAATAAAAGACCTTGAGTTCTTTAGTTGAGTTCCATGTTTGATGTCTAACAGTATAATGATGATACCACTGAGCTGAATAGATGTGCAGTGCAATGAACACACTGATGAACTTGCTGAATAAAACGACTGATAAAGTGATTTTCACTGACATTCAAAGAAACATTTTTAATTGACACAAGAGTTTAAGAGGCACAAACAACAGCCTATATATAATTGAAATGAAATAGAGCAAATAGAATAATATTTAATACATTTAAATAAACTATTATATAAAATAATAAATAGAACATTTAAATGTTTTAACTTTTCAAATAAACAAAAAAATAACAATATCTAAAACACCACAAACAAGATTAAAAGCAACAATAATAAGAATTAGGTAACATTTCAATAGAACTATTAAAATCCAAACTTGTGTATTTGTGTCTTCTTGGGTGACATGACTGTGTTGTGAACCAGGAAAAGAAGTGGTTGATGGAGCTGCAATAAAGAAAATAATTATACATAAAGTAAGACTTAATTTTTTAAAATGCAGAAGGTTATCATTTTACAGTACCTTTATACTCACCAACAGCTGGATCTTTGCTTACTGGCAGCATATACTTTAATAGTGCCCCTGGAAAGGGGACATAAGGAGTAAATTAATGTTAGCCCTTTAGTGACGAAGCCAAACTGGGGTTGTATTGTTCTGTTAAATGCTTTAACATCACAGCAAATGGTATAATACTAAACCAATTTTATGCAGCATGTTATTAGCATTTATTACATGGCTTGGTTGAATTACAATGTAGAATGCGGGTCTGTTACGTCTTGATAACAGCCCGCTGTGAAGTAACACACCGTTGAGCAGAGCGTTGCTATGGATGCGGAACGGACTATTTTCTTTAGCGGAAGCAATACAATCGTTTTTAAATCAATAAACTCCTTTTTAAATCAATATTTTGTGTCAAATTATTTATTGTTCCCTTTCAGTCGGTCACGTTCGACGTACGTCGGAACTGACCGACGAATTGGGATCTGTCTTCAGAGACCAGTCTACTTCGAGTGTATTAGAAACGAGCCAATTGTATTGGCATGCGGACCACGCACCGCCCCGCACCGCGGGTATAAACACGGAAGTGGAGTACCGCATATTGCTTTTAACTTCGGAGCCGAACGGTTTGCTGTATCAAGCTGTTTCTGCGAAGAGTGTTTAAACGAGTCTCGAGGAGGATCGCTCTCTTACCTGGGTGCTGGTGTGACGGCGCGAGTCAGCGAGCGGCCGCTGCAACATACACTTGTTCCTGTGTTGGTTGGCTGGGCGTTTCCGTTCTTGAGTGCTCACATGCAGGCTTGAAATCGGACTGCTGTGAGCCGCGGTCATCTCCCTGAGCGCTTCAGCACTTCTAAAAGAGCATTTCCTTCTAAAAAGAGCAACACGGTTTGACCCTGCGTCTTTTTCAAGATGTCATTCAAACCGTGTGTTTCTGGATGCGGTTGTTTCCTGTCCTCATTTGACGGCCACGATCTCTCTCGCATATAAACATGTGAGATTGCGTTCGTGGGTGATCCGCGTTCTCCCAGGAGAACGTGGTCACGTCAGCGCGTTGTTCGGGCTCGAGCGTTCAGCGCGCCGTGTGCCGTCTGGCGCCGGCTGACAGCGGGGGTTGCCACGGCAACCCAGCGCGTCACTCGGTCCTCTGGTGCGCGGTCGAGACTGTGATACCTCAAACGGGGTTGAGTCCCATTGCTTATTCCCCGATCTAGTTCCTTTTCTGGTACACCGGAAAAGGTCTACTTTGGCTAATAAGTCTTGGTGGCCTGAGGATTATAGTGCGGCTTCCCCGCCGGGTACATTCCCCGTGGGCCCCCACTCCTCTATCGCATCACAAGCATGCTGAGACTTTGTTTGTGGGTGGTTCATGTTCCCTTATGAGAACATGACCACGTCGGCGCGTTGTTCACCGTGCCTCTTTCTTGGAGGCTTGAGTGTTCAGCGCGCCGTGTGCCGTCAAGTCGGACGGCCACGCTCATTGTCTCACATGCCTGCTGGTAGCTTACGGATGGGATTGCTGGTCCTTTTTTGAAAAAAGGGGGGACCTAGCGTTTCATTTGGGGCTCTGGCGGAGGACAGATGTCAATTGCTGCATCGGAGAGAGGGCTGTTATGCGCTGGAAAAGATGATGCTGAGTTTTCCACTATAATAGTGTGCTCATGCTGAATCAGATTCAGAGTTGACAGCCATGCTTTCTGGGGTGGCTGCCCGGATGTGCATTGGAAAAACTTAGCAGTGTGGAACTATTTGGTGCCAAAATATGGAACGCCAAAAGGGCCATAATGTTTAAGTTTTTTCCCTCTCTCACTGCCCTCTGTCCTGCATGCACGAGGGTAGTCCCGACCCAGGGGTTATGCAGGAACTGCGTGTTGTGATGGACCTCGCCCTCCGGGTGACGGAAGTCACTGCACGCTCCCTGGGTCAGGCGATGTCCACACTAGTGGTCCAGAAAGCTGGGGCTAACCTGGCAGATATGCGTGAGCCCGACAAAGTTCGGTTCCTCAACGCCCCTGTCTGTCAGACTGGCCTCTTCGGCGACGTCATCGAGAACTGTGCCCAGCAGTTCTTGGTGGCCCAGAAGCAGATGGAGGTAAAAAATAATTAAAAAAAAAAAAAAAAAAAAAAAAAACTTCCTGCCACGACGACCAGCTGCTGCCTCCACCCAGTTGTCGTCCGCAGCACCTCCATCTGCTTGTCGCCGAGGGTGTCTCCCTGCGTCCGCCTCCGCCCCTGCTAAGCCAAGCAGCAGCCTCCACCCAGGCAGCAGGTGGCCGGGCGCAAGGGAGGCGCCCAACCCGTCCAGGGTCCCGCAAAGTCCGCTGGCAAGCACAAGGGCAAGCGGCCCTGAAACGGGCAGCCCAGCAAGAGGGGAACTGCTCAGGGAGTCGGTGTCCGCACCCCTCCCTCCCCCGGAGGAGGACCGGGGGGAGAATATATTTTTCGGTTTCGGTCCTGCCGCTGGCTCTCCGGAGTCCAGCGGTACCCACGTTCTCAGAGCAGTTTCCTTTGTCCCTGGGCCCAGAGAGGCTCAAGCCGGCTGTGTGCGACGCCCCCCGGGCCTTGCCACTCCTGGCTTCCCCTCTCTTCTTTGCCAGGGGGTGGTGTGAGGCTAGAGGAGGCCCCCGGGCCTTCTCTCCCACACACTGCCCCACCCTGGAACGATCAGACCCACTCCGGGTCGCCTCCGGGCCGTCCGGGTTGGGTCTGAGCGTTCCACCTCGCTGCCCCCACCCCGGGTACGTCTGTGGTGCCATTGGTCCCGCTTGCACGGCTTCTGGGGGCCTGGCTAAGAGAGCCCCCAGACCGTCTCGCTGGCTCATCCGTACTATCAGACTCGGCTATGCGACTCAGTTCGCATACCGGCCTCCCAAGCACAAGGGCATCCTCTTCACCTCCGTGCGGAGCAGTGATGCCCAAGTCTTGCGGTCAGAGATCGATGTCCTACTGGCGAAGGACGCGGTCGAGCCGGTTCCTCCAGCCGATATGAAGTCGGGGTTCTACAGCCCCTACTTCATTGTACCCAAGAAAGGCGGTGGGTTACGGCCAATCTTGGACCTGCGTGTTCTGAAACGGGCCCTGCACAAGCTTCCGTTCAGAATGCAAACGCAGAAATGCATTTTCGAATGCATCCGTCCCCAAGATTGGTTTGCAGCGATCGACCTGAAGGACGCATACTTTCATGTCTCTATTCTCCCTCGACACAGACCGTTCTTATGCTTTGCGTTCGAGGGGAAGGCATATCAGTACAAAGTCTTGCCCTTCGGGCTGTCCCTGTCGCCCCGCGTCTTTACGAAAGTCGTGGAGGCAGCCATTGTTCCACTCCGAGAATGCGGCGTTCGCATTCTCAACTATCTCGACGACTGGCTTATACTCGCCCAGTCTCGGGAGCAGTTGTGCGAACACAGGGACCTGGTGCTCCGTCACCTCAGCCTGTTGGGCCTTCGGGTCAACCGAGAGAAGAGCAAAACTCTGTCCCACGCAGAGGATCTCTTATCTCGGCATGGAGCTGGATTCGGTCAATCGGACTGCGCGCCTCACAGAGGAACGAGTCCAGTCAGTGTTGAACTGCTTGAATACATTCAAGAGCAGGACAGCGGTCCCACTGAAATTCTTTCAGAGGCTCCTGGGGCATATGGCATCTGCAGCCGCGGTAACGCCGCTCGGATTGCTTCATATGAGACCGCTTCAGCGCTGGCTACACGACCGAGTTCCGAGGTGGGCGTGGCAGAGCGGCCAGTATCGGGTCCCAGTTACCCCGTACTGTCGCCAAACCTTCATCCCTTGGTCGGACCCCTCGTTCTTACGGGCCGGAGTGCCCTTGAGACAGGTGTCCAGGCATGTTGTGGTATTCACAGATGCCTCAGCCACGGGTTGGGGGGCCACGTACAACGGGCATGCAGTCTCGGGTCTGTGGACGGGGCCCCAGCTGCATTGGCATATCAATTGCCTGGAGTTAATGGCGGTACGTCTTGCGCTAAGTCGCTTCAAGAAGCTGCTTCAGCACAAACACGTACTGGTCCACACGGACAGCACTGCGGCCGTTGCGTACATCAACCGTCAGGGTGGTCTGCGCTCCCGTCGCATGCTCCAACTCGCCCGCCACCCTCCTCCTGTGGAGTAAGAAGCATCTGAGGTCGCTTCGTGCCATTCACATCCCTGGTGCGCTGAACCAGACAGCCGACAAGCTCTCTCGTCAGTGTCCACTTCCGGGAGAGTGGCGTCTCCACCCCCGGAGCGTCCAGCTGATATGGGACCTTTTCGGAGCCGCACAGGTAGACCTGTTTGCCACTCCGGACTCGTCCCATTGCCAGTGGTACTATTCCCTGAACGGGGGTACCCTCGGCACAGATGCACTGGCGCACAGCTGGCCCCGGGACCTACGCAAATATGCGTTTTCCCCAGTGAGCCTTCTAGCACAGACTCTGTGCAAGGTCAGGGAGGACGAGGAGCAGGTCTTGCTAGTTGCGCCCTACTGGCCCAACCGGACCTGGTTCTTACACTCCTCGCGACAGCCCCACCCTGGCCGATTCCCCTGAGGAAGGACCTTCTTTCTCAGGGAGGGGGCACTCTATGGCACCTGCGTCTAGACCTCTGGAAACTCCATGTCTGGTCCCTGGACGGGACGCGGAGGTTCTTGGTGGCCTGCCACAGGCAGTGGTAGACACCATCACTTCAGCTAGAGCCCCCTCTACGAGGCGCCTCTATGCCCTGAAGTGGAACCTGTTCGTTGAGTGGTGTTCTTCTCGCCAGAAGACCCCCGGAAGTGTTCGATTAATGTTGTGCTTTCTTTCCTACAAGATGGGTTGGAGCGAAGGCTGTCTCCCTCCACCCTGAAAGTGTACGTCGCAGCAATAGCGGCGTATCACGATGTAGTTGAAGGTAAAACCTTAGGGAAGCACGACTTAATCGTCAGGTTCCTCTGAGATACGAGGAGACTAAATCCTCCTCGTTCTATCTCGCTACCCTCTTGGGACTTAGCCCTGGTGCTCAGAGCACTTCAGGGCCCTCCTTTTGACCCTTTGCAGTCCGTTGAGTTAAAAATCCTGTCTATGAAGACGGTACTCCTGACTGCATTGACCTCAATCAAGAGGGTGGGGGACCTGCATGCGCTTCGGTCTACGAATCGTGCCTAGAATTCGGGCCCGGTAACTCTCACGTCATCCTGAGACCCCGGCCCGGATACGTGCCCAAGGTTCCTACCACTCCCTTTCGGGACCAGGTGGTGAACCTGCAAGCGCTGCCCTCGGAGGAGGCAGACCCAGCCCCTGGCTTTGTTATGTCCCGTCCGCGACTTCGCGCTTACGTTGACTGGACACAAAGCTTTAGGACCTCAGTGCAGCTCTTCGTCTGTTATGGAGGCAGCAGAAGGGAAAGGCTGTCTCC
Organism: Gobio occitaniae; assembly: GCA_033150135.1. Taxonomy (NCBI): domain Eukaryota; kingdom Metazoa; phylum Chordata; class Actinopteri; order Cypriniformes; family Gobionidae; genus Gobio; species Gobio occitaniae. The sequence goes on from JARQWZ010004975.1 coordinate 57,775, forward strand.
AAGCAGAGGTTAGCCCACTGGATAGTGGATAATATCGTCTTTAGCGTACCAATCGCAAGACGTGCCTTGCCCGTTCGGGTTGCGAGCGCACTCCACAAGGAGTGTTGCCTCCTCCTGGGCACTGGCTCAAGGCGCCTCGCTGACAGACATCTGTAGAGCTGCGGGCTGGGCGACACCTAACACGTTCGCTAGATTCTATAGCCTCCGTGTGGAGCCGGTTTCTTCCCGTGTACTCGCCTCCAACGGCCGGTAGACGTGAAGTGCCCGTTCCTGTGTCGGCTTGCTACGCCACTCCCGCCTATGGCCGGATTCGTGCGTTTATCTTCTCCAGTTGTGTTCCCCAGAAATGGTGAACCCTGTCGAGCTCCTCCGTCACCCCTTCGGTGTCAGACGTTGCGGCTGTCTGACGCCAGGCCTGCACCCGTATGCTTGTGGAACGTGTGTGTAGGCTGGGTTCCATATGTGTTGGTCCCCTCACGGCGACCCCATATGTGTATTTCCACGGTACCTGCTACCCCTACTCGGCTAGCCCCGTGTCTTTCCCTTGACAGAGCCCCGCTCTGTCGTCTCTGGGTGTGTTCTTTCCCCCCTGGGACCAGGTTGGATCCACCCCAGAGACTTGCCATATGTTGCACTACCCTGATAGGTTAGTCCTTATGAGTATTCCACCTCTCCTCCCTTGGAGGATGTGGCTCCGCAGCGTTCCATCTCCCTGAGACTGGCACGCTTCCCCAGCGTTATCCAGTAGTCACGCAGAGTGGGTCTTGCAGGAACAGCAGTGACTGACCTTCCCTGCCGGGAGCCCTGACTCCCACTCCAACATAGGAGTGGTCCAGTGAGCTCAGGCAGGGCGCTGGAAGGGCCAGCATCTCTGGCGTGTTGGTAGGGATCCCAATTCGTCGGTCAGTTCCGACGTACGTCGAACGTGACCGACTGAAAGGGAACGTCTCGGTTACGTATGTAACCCTCGTTCCCTGAAGGAGGGAACGGAGACGTACGTCCCGTCGCCAGGTGCTGTGCTTCCGCTGAAGGGCCGAGTCACTTATTCGGCTCCCTCAGTTGGAAAAGCAATATGCAGTACTCCACTTCCGTGTTTATACCCACGGTGCGGGGCGGTGCGTGGTCCGCATGCCAATACAATTGGCTCGTTTCTAATACACTCAAAGTAGACTGGTCTCTGAAGACAGATCCCAATTCGTCGGTCAGTTCCGACGTACGTCTCCGTTCCCTCCTTCAGGGAACGAGGGTTACATACGTAACCGAGACGATTTGGTAGGTATCCATGTAATAAGAGGGATAATCTATAGCGAGCTGCGAGGCGGTTTTTATTCGCTATAACAACCGCCTCGCTATACTGCGAGCGAGAGAGACTAACTTATATTTAGACTGCAGATTATCCATACATACATAGACATCGGAAAATTAAGCCTACAGGTTTACGTACCTTTATCTTCTTGCTTCTTTTCTTCTTCCAGCCTCTTCTTTTGTCGTTTTTCATGGCCAGAAATATATTTTCGTTTCTTGTTGTCAGACATCGTCGACGTCGGAGTCACTGACTGACAGGTGACGAGTGACATGATGTGACTGACATCACAGGGTCAGTCAGGGGTCAAGATTAGCGGGGAACTCGCCATAATAAAGAACTAAATAAATAACAACTGTGCTTATCATGATGCCTAATAAAGAGCATTGTAGGCCCATTTCTTTCTTTATTTTTATTTATTTATTTTATGTTAATTTTGATGTATGATTTTTTTCAGCAATGACTCTAGGGGGCCCTCTGCTGGCCACGGGGCCCTTTGCAATTGCAAGGTTCGCTTAGTGGCTGGGCCGGCTCTGTGTGCACCTGCAGTGAAGAATGTGTGAAGGTGTAACTGTTGTGTTGTGTTTGTAGGTGAGAAAAAAAATCTACAAGTTTACAACTCCTAAAATATTTTTCTCTGTGACTTCAAATGTATTGATACAGATATGTGGATATGCTCTACAGATACAAATTCCACTTGCACGCGTGTTCAGTTGTTTTGCACCAAAAATACCTTCATAATCCTCATCCTCATCTCCATCTTCAATCTCACCCTCACCCTCATTCTCTCCCTGCCGGATTGTCACTATGACCTCATCTTCCTCATCACATGACACCTCTTCCTCATGTTTATACCTTTTTTTAAGTGCTATAGGAAAATGTTCAGATTATTGTCACGTTTCATCAATTCATTGTCTCCTTTTCTCTGTGCTTGTGAGGTTGTGTGGAGGCGTGGCCACTGATTAACGGTGCTCATCACTTCCACCTGCTGCACTCAATTACCGGGCTTTATATGCAGTTCTCTCACCCACTCTCATTGTCAGATCGTTTCAGGCTTCCCTAGTGTGTGTTCGTAGGCGTGTGTTCCTGTTTTTCCCCTGTGTGATCTCCGTTCCGGTTCCTGGATTCCGCTGTGCCGTGCTGCCCGCTGCGTCCCTGCTTTCTGCCTGTCTGTGACTGCTCTGCCTGTACTTCTCTGCCTGGTTCTCTCGCCTACACCTGCCACTCTACGGGGATCTGCCTGATCTGTTCCATTGCTTCTTTTGATGACTATGTTTGACGTACTGTCTCAGTCATACTAATAAATGAGTGTTTACTGAATCGCTATTGGATCCTCCTGTCTCTCATTCGCAGCCGTAACAGAACAATCTGACCATTGAAATGGATCCAGCGAGAGTGACCGATCTCCAGGACTATCTCAATTCAAGTAACCTGAGAATGGATCGACAGGATCAGCAAGCGACCGCCACAGACCAGGCAGTGCAGGCGGTGGCGAAGCAGGTGTCTGAGCTCTCTGACCTTCAACAACTACGAGTTCCCACTGCGCCACCACCACCACCGCCGGTTCCCCAGCAACCAAGTAACATTAGTCCGCACGAACCCCGGATCCCAACACCTGAACGTTATGCGGGTGAGCCCGACCTCTGTCGATCATTTCTAACGAGATGTTCTTTCTTTTTTTCGTTGCAACCCACCTCGTTTTTCCACAGAAGCATCCAGAGCGGCGTTGGTGATCAACCTTCTGACAGGGCGTGCGGCACGCTGGGGAACGGCGGTTTGGGGAGAATCAAGATCCGTGTTGTTCCTCGTTCCACGCACTCACGGAAGAGATGAAACGGGTCTTTGACCGAGCAGCTCGCCGAACTTCAGCAAGGCAACAGACCCGTTTCCGACTACATCATTGACTTCCGGACCCTGGCCGCAGAGTGTGGATGGGAACGAGGAAGCGCAGTGGGACCGTTTCCTGCATGGGCAGGCTGACCGTGTTCAGCAAGAGGTGTACGCGTTGGACCTGCCTTCGGATCTCAGCGGACTCATGACACTGGCGCTTTGTGTTGATTCACATCTGGAGTCACTTAACCAACACCCTCGTATGAGAAGGACCACGGATTTCCGCGAGTTCCCTGGCGCTAACCACGGTCAGTTCCACCAACGCTCCCGAGCCCATGCAGGTAGGCAGAGCTAGGCTTTCCCGGGAGGAGAGAGAGCGTCGTCGAGCGGAGGGACTATGCCTTTACTGTGGCGCGGCGGGGCATTTCCTCAACCAGTGTCCAGTAAAAGATCAAGCCCGGTAGTAGAAAGGAGGCTATGGTCGGGTGGAGCTGCGTTGGGGAAATCCTCGTCTGTGACTCTCCTTCCGGGAAGACTGCAGTGGGCAAACAGATTCCACGTCTGTCAAACCCTTGTGGATTCTGGAGCGGAGGGTAATTTCATTGACTGTTCACAGGCACATCAACTCAAGATCCCCATCACTTCCCTTTCCAACACCATTGCCGTACACCGCCCTCAATGGTCAGACATTACCCCACCATCACACACGCCACAGACAGGATTACACTCACCATTTCCGGCAATCACTCAGAGACCATCACGTTCCTCCTCACGGACTCCCCTCATGCACCTATTGTCCTGGGTCATCCCTGGCTGGAGAAGCACAACCCCAGGATTGACTGGGGACACAACATGGTCACAGTGTGGAGTAATCAGTGCTATGCCTCTTGTCTTGTGTCTGCCCGTTCGTCTGTGTCTAGTTCTGTGTTTCAGGAGGAGACGATGGATATATCAAACGTGCCGGAGGAGTCTCTCGACCTGAAGGAGGTGTTCAGTAAGTCCCGGGCTTCTTCTCTTCCTCCTCATTGTCCCTATGACTGTGCCATAGATCTACTTCCAGGCAAGTCTCCGCCTAAGGGCAAGTTATACTCACTTTCTACTCCTGAGAGGGAGGCCATGGAGAAATACATTTCTGATTCTCTAGCTTCTGAGTTAATCCGCCCTTCCTCTTCTCCAGCGGGGACGGGGTTCTTTTTCGTGGGTAAGAAGGATGGTTCTTTGCGACCTTGCATTGATTCCGAGGGTTGAATAACATCACGGTAAAGAATACTTATCCTTTGCCGTTGATGTATTCAGGCAACTAGCCGCACCTCTGACTGCGTTGACCTCTCCCAGAACGGCGTTCAGGTGGTCTGGTGCAGCCGAGGCTGCATTTACCAAAATTAAGAGCTGCTTCGTTTCGGCTCCCATTCTTGTCACCCCTGATCCTTTACGTCAGTTCGTGGTAGAGGTGGACACGTCAGAGGTGGGGGTAGTAGCAGTTCTCTCCCAGCGCTCTTCCTCGATGACAAGATGCATCCTTGCGTGTTTTTTTCTCACCGTCTGTCAACAGCCGAACACAATTATGACATTGGTAACAGAGAGTTGTTGGCTGTAAAGCTTGCATTGGAGGAGTGGCGCCATTGGCTAGAGGGGTCGGGGGTACCGTTCATCGTGTGGACCGATCATAAGAATCTGGAGTGCATCAGATCTGCCAAAAGACTCAACTCTAGGTAGGCTCGGTGGTCTCTTTTTTTCGGACGTTTTGATTTTTCTCTTTTGTACCGCCCGGGTTCTAAAAACATCAAACCCGATGCTTTATCGCGCGTTTTTAATCGCTCCGAACGCCCGTCTACTCCCGAGTGCATTTTACCAGAGAGACTTAGAGTTTCCACACTCCCATGGGTAAGACATCTAACCGCCCTCCCGATGGGCTCCTTGAACCGCTGTCGATCCCTTCGAGACCCTGGTCCCACATTGCGCTAGATTTTATTACCGCCCTCCCGCCCTCCCAGGGCAAGACGGTCGTTTTAACCGTTGTGGACCGGTTCACGAAGATGGTTCCACTACATGAAAAGTGGGATTTTCGACCCAGTAAACGCCTGTATACTCCCGGAAATCTCCCTAATTTTCGGCAGTTTTCAACAATTTAGAGGCAGCGAACGTCGCGTTCGTCTGTGCCACAAATTGTCGTAAACGAACCATGACGTAGGTGGAGAGCCCCCCCCGCTGAGAGAGCCCACGGAGGTGCGACGCCTCTAATTAGCATATGAATCGCAGCGAAACCAGAGAGTCAACGGCCAGACTTGAATTTACTCACTCACTATTGGCTGAAGCCACTACATTTAAAAAAGAAAAATCCCTCGTGATTGGTTGGCAGATCACTGCAAACCAATCATTATTGGTCCCCCTGGCTCATTATAAATGTAAACCCCAATAATAATAATAAATATATAATTTATGTTGTAATAATTTGTTTTATATTAATGTTATTGTGCTATGAAGTATTCATACCATCAAGGAATATATGGGAAAATTATACGGACCATGCCGTTTATTCAAACAAGGGGCTTCATTTATAAGCATACAGCTGTTCATTCAAAGAAAGGGCTTAATTTATAAAACACAGCAGTTTACTCAAAGAAAGAGCTTTATTGTTAAACACACAACTATGTACAGTGCAGCAGTAATGTCTCGTAATGTAAAGTTCGGCGAGCTCCAGGCTGCGAGAGGGCGGTGGCCGCACAATCCATCCAGACACCCCGTCAACAAAGCGTCTTCCTCGTCAAACATGAGTTCAATGGTCGCGCACTTCCAAATGTCCACCTCATCCAGCACACTCTCGCTTCCAGCAACTGTAATACAATCCATAAAGACAATAAGCAACCTGAAAAATACTCACATTGACAAAAAACGGATCTAATATAATAAATCTTACCCTTTTTCTTCTTGATCGACTCCGAGCTAAACTTCGCAGTTTCCGCCTGCTATGTAAGTTCAGGTTGTTTGTATCTGAAGCTCCGGCGTGTCGATTCATAATACGTCTTACAGGCAGCTGGAAAACAATTACATGAGACTGGTATGAATAAAAACAGTCACGGTAAAATTAAACAAGGAATGAGAAAAACAGAAGTTATACTTAAGTTACACACAATTTCGTCGTGATCAGCGGTTAAATCTGGACTCGCAGAAATCGCTCCAAGCAGATAAGAGCTCACGGCTTCGTTATGAGGCGAGGATAGTCTGTGAAAACAAAATGTGCAGTTTTAAGCTCGGATCTATTAACGCATCCATTTCCTTATACAGCTGAATAAAAGCATATTCTTTAAATCGTAACGTTACATTACCCATGCTGTGGTTCATAGCGCCTGCAGTTTGCCTCAGAGTTGTGAAGACGAAGACAGCCTCCTGAAAATGAGTCCATAAAGTTTGTCGCGTCCATGCAGAGATTGAGTTGAAGACGGTGTCCTGTCATTGTTGATCGCGAAAAAGGAAAGCAGCAAAAAACATAGGAAATGTAAAAAAACAAAAAAGCTTAAAGCTCGTCTTCTACGCGTCATGGCCATGACCTCGACCTCGCACGTCATTGGACTAGAGCTCTAATATGGAACGCGCCCGGGGCCAAATCTCTTTATACGAAACGCGTGACTTAAGACCGTTTCAACACGCCCTGTTTTCCGCGTCAACGCAGCAATTTTTTACGTGTTTCTTTTGTATGTGTAGACACGCACATTCTGGTCGTGTAACAGGCATACACACACAGTCGACGCACAGTTTTAACATGTTAAGAAGACACATTTGAACGTGTTTCTTAACGCGCACATTCTGTACATGTCGAAGTGTAATTTTTATTTTTTAAAGCAGACTTACCTTTAGATGTAGCCTAGGCTATGTATATTAATATAAGATATTAATTAATTGCTTAACTGACTACTGTGCTAGAGTAAAGTAGCCTAATGTTGCAATGTATATTAAGTAAATGCTTAATATTATACAATTATTATAATTTATCTATATGGGTTATTGTTGGTTTTTTAAAGTTAGGCTATATATAATTTCTAAAAGTATAGGCTAATTTACACAGCACATATTTATAACTGAAAAACACACACACACACACAACTTTATTCACTTTCACATAATAAAGTTTTTGTAATTTGGTGTTTAGTTTGTTTATACTGTTCTGACTCTGTTTTGTTTCCAGGAACATCTGATGAGTGCTATAATAAAATGACTTCATTATATTTAAAATATGTTTTGATATTCATTTTATTTATATTATTAATATTTTATTTACCCATAAACGTGTCTTTAGGAAGCCATAAGTTATAGAGACAAGAATGACTTTTGCCATTTAAATGCCACATTAATTTACTGAGGACCCATACAGCCAATGATCATGTGTGAAAACACTTATACATAAATTGATCACTTAGAAATCAAAACTATGGTTTGAGAAAGAAAGAATATGCATACAACAAAATATATTTTTTCATAGCAGCTTCAGTAACAAGTTCAAAACAAATTCTGCTGTAAACCGGCTCTAACAAGCCAATATAATGTCAATATTCAGCTCAAGTGACTTCAGTGTTGATTCAGTTCAGTTGATTTCAGTTCAACTGTAAATTCTTTAGTTGTGCATATTTGTGTGTAGTTAGATATATGCAAAAACAACATTTTTGGAAGAGTTAAAATAGTTTTGCACAAAGTGTTGCTTTTGCAAGAGATGTCTGATGTTTTGTGTGTTTTGTGTGTTTTGTGTGTAGAGTTACAAGAAATGGAGCCATATTTTCAGAAATTGTGTGTAAGCAATTAGATAAAACTGTAAATTAATCCAGTTTATTTTAGTTCAGGACTCATAGTCCAGGTGTTAGTAATCTGTGCTTAATCTTTGTTCCAGGCAACAATTTTTTTAACTCACGATTAACTAGATTAAGGCCTACTCTTGGCATAATTTAAACCCTGTCCAGGAAACCACCTCTTGAAAATCTGCATTGATAATTCATAAAATGTGGTGTGAGCTCAATTTAAATGACAATTACAGAAAAACACAATCTGACTTAACTATAAACACACAAACTTGTACTTTTCACATTTATGATTAATAGCCATTTAAAAAATCATTCACAGTGCAGGGTGGAAAAATTTATTTTGGTATGTAAACTGTATGCTTTACTTGATTTATTTGTGTGCTTTGGTTCATTGTCTTGTTGCATCACTTAACCTCTCTAAAGGTTGAAGACATGAACTGCTGTCCTGTATTTTTTTTTTTTTACATAACATTGGTTATTGCTAATGACATATAGAGTAATTAATCTAAACTGTGAGCCCGGACAAGTTGAATCTACTTAAAAAATTTGAGCAAACTGGTTGCCCTAAAAATTTAGTAATGTGAACTAAAACGAGTACATTTAACTTAAATTTAAGTTAACATTTTAACTTAAACTTTAAACTTGTTTTAGTCAAAAAAAATTCAGAACCTAGATAAAACTCCCCCTGCTCCTACTCTGATTTGCATTTGTGTAGCTCACAGCATCTTCATTTACATGATAAAGCCTGCCCTAGAATTAAGGGGAGGGGGGGTGGGGTCATGGGGGGGACAACTGCCAAGCAAGGCCCACGTCAATTTACGACAATTTACGGCAGTTTTCGGTGTTGCCTGCAAATTGCCGTGCACAGTCGTAAACCTGAAGTTTCACGGCAATCTACAGTGTCACATACTGACGAAAATCCCACTTTTCATGCAGTGTTCATTTTATTCCCTTGCCTAAATTACCCTCTGCCAAGGAGACAGCGGTAGCTGTCGTCGATCACATCTTTCGTTTACATGGCCTCCCGATGGACGTGGTTTCCGACAGGGGACCCCAATTTGTGTCCAAATTTTGGCGGGAGTTTTGTAGATTACTTTGGGCAACGGTTAGCTTGTCTTCGGGGTTTCATCTCCAGAGCAATGGCCAGACTGAACAGGCTAACCAAGACCTTGAGAGAGGGTTACGATGTCTGGTTTCCAAGAATCCTTTCTCCTGGTGGCCCATTCACTGTCACCAAAATTCTTAGTCCAGTGGCAGTCCGCCTCAAACTACCTCCAGCGTACGGGAGGATACACCCCGTTTTTCATGTTTCCAAATTAAAGCCCGTTTTTCATGCTCGCATTAATCCGCCTGTTCTCCCCCAAAATGGATGGAAATTAGTGTAAAATGCACTTTTCATTGGAGAAAATATGGAGTCTTGTGACCTGTGCACATGTGCTGAAACAGGACACAAAATGAACCCCTGTGGGTCATATGTCCACTTTTTTGCACTTTCATTGATTAGTATTTGAGTTCTTCTTCCCTGAGATAGGTTTGAACAATACATTGGTGTTTCATTTTATTAAAAATAAACTAAAACAGACTATGTTGTCTGGAGGCAACACCGTACCATAGAAGGATAAAAGTTAATGATTGTGTTACGGTTGGTCTCTAAGGGTTAACATGCTGAACATGTGAAAGACTCTTTGGCCTGGTATGTCATGTTGTAGTATAGCTGATATAATCAGTTAAACAGGTTTTTGAATGACACTTCTTATTTTTCTTTGCACATCCATTTACCTTAAACACACATCAGCAAGCTTATGATGAACATTTGGGTCAAAGTTGTCTCCATTTAAATGCAATGAGACGTTAATAAGAGTTTGTTTGGTGAATAATTAGGAATATTCATCCTTTTCAGTGTGTCTTTACAACACCTTTAAACATGAAGTTTGAGCTTTACTGAGAGCCGATAGATACAATCAGCCCCTAATAAGGTTCAGGTTTCATTATCTTTTCATAATTTTCAACCCTTATACTTTTTATCACATAATCATGATCTGCTGCATTGTTTATGGCTGGTATTAACACGATAATGTTGCCCATTTGTAAAAATGTGCAGTAACTGCAATCATCATATTTGCCATTGTGTATTTTGCAACAATTACTGGAAAAATTCACTGACAACTGCACTTTAGTGACTTGATAAGAATCCTTCATTGTCCGGAATCCATTCTGGTGGTTTCTAAAAGCTTTAAAATGTGTAAAAATTACAGTGAACCTAACTATCAAGTTTGACTACACAAACAAGGAAATACACAGTTCTTTTCACGAGATGCTCATTATGTGCCGTAGTTCAGATGATGATATGTTCTTTATATTAGTGCCAAGTTATTGTCAGATGTACTGTGTGTAAACTACTTGTCAACTCAATTGTACCGAATGCAAAAAAGAAATTAACAATGAAAAAAGTATTTATTAAATAATATCTAAAATATACTCCTCATTGTTATTCATGCTTATTCATAATACATTAACTAATAGTAATTTATTCAGCTTGTTAAAAAATGAATTAGTATTTACAATTTAACTTACCTAGATTTAATACTGTTAATGGATTTTAACGCTGTAAATGCTGTAACAGTGTTGATGATTCTCAGTTCATGTTCACATAATGCATTAACCTCTTCCCTTTTTTACCAGGGAGAATGTAAAGACATATTACAGTTTTTTTTTTCTTTCTTTTTTTTCGATTGCTAACACACTATGACTGATTCATTTGGCTCAAATTCCCAAACTATTTATTTAGTTCTTAAGACAACATCACATTTCATAAAAATATAAACACATTGCACCTGTTTTCACAGACAATTTTCTCAATGATTCACACTCGATACCTCGATTGACTATGTTGTGTGAGAGCGTACATGAATAACTAATGACCTCTAAGACCCACTGCTGCATGAATCAAATATTCAGATTCAGTTTTCATATTTTGGAGCATTTAGATCCACTTTATTTTAGGTGGCCTTAACTACTAAGTGCGTACATCAAAACAAAAGTACAATGTACTTATTGTGTTATTATTGTATTGCAAAACACTTTTGCCGATATTGAGGTGGGATATGGAATGGTAAGGGACAGGTGTGGTGGTATGGGTAAGTTTAAGGGTAAAGTTAGGGACAGGTGTGGTGGTATGGGTAAGTTTAAGGGTAAAGTTACGGACAGGTGTGGTGGTATGGGTAAGTTTAAGGGTAAAGTTAGGGACAGGTGTGGTGGTATGGGTCAGTTTAAAGGTAACGTTAGGGACAGGTGTGGTGGGTGGTATGGGTAAGTTTAAGGGTAACGTTAGGGACAGGTGTGGTGGGTGGTATGGGTAAGTTTATGGGTAAAGTTAGGGACAGGTGTGGTGGTATGGGTAAGTTTATGAGTAAAGTTAGGGACAGGTGTGGTGGTATGGGTAAGTATATGGGTAAAGTTAGGGACAGGTGTGGTGGTGTTGGTAAGTTTATGGGTAAAGTTAGGGGACAGGTGTGGTGGTATGGGTAAGTTTATGGGTAAAGTTAGGGACAGGTGTGGTGGTATGGGTAAGTTTATGGGTAAAGTTAGGGACAGGTGTGGTGGTATGGGTAAGTTTATGGGTAAAGTTCGGGGCAGGTGTGGTGGTATGGGTAAGTTTAAAGGTAACGTTAGGGACAGGTGTGGTGGGTGGTATGGGTAAGTTTAAGGGTAACGTTAGGGACAGGTGTGGTGGGTGGTATGGGTAAGTTTATGGGTAAAGTTAGGGACAGGTGTGGTGGTATGGGTAAGTTTATGAGTAAAGTTAGGGACAGGTGTGGTGGTATGGGTAAGTTTATGGGTAAAGTTAGGGACAGGTGTGGTGGTATGGGTAAGTTTATGGGTAAAGTTCGGGGCAGGTGTGGTGGTATGGGTAAGTTTATGGGTAAAGTTAGGGACAGGTGTGGTGGTATGGGTAAGTTTATGGGAAAAGTTAGGGACAGGTAGGGTGGGTAAGTTTAAGGGTAGGGTTAGGTGTAAGTGAAGTATCAATAGTGTAATTAGGGGCCAAGCACCGAAGGTTCGAAGGCACCTATTGAAACCGTTCCCGTTCCTATTATTATTATTATTAGGGGCCAAGCACCGAAGGTGCGAAGGCACCTATTGAAACCATTCCCGTTCTTCTTCTTCTTCTTCTTCTTCTTCTTCTTCTTCTTCTTCTTCTTCTTCTTCTTCTTCTTCTTCTTCTTCTTCTTCTTCTTCTTCTTCTTCTTCTTCTTCTTCTTCTTCTTCTTCTTCTTCTTCTTCTTCTTCTTCTTCTTCTTCTTCCACGAAGTCTATGGCAGCCCATAGAACCATATGGTAAAAAGTTGTGAAATTTGGCACACTCATAGAGGACAGTCTGAAATGTCACCATAGCAAATTTGGAGTCTCTAACTCAATCCCTCAAGCGCCACCATCAGTCCAAAATTTGACTCATGTTTATGCTAATAACTTTTGAACCATAAGGGCTAGAAACAAAAAAATTTTCCTCTGATTCCTTGGCTCAAGACGAATCGATTACACCCTTTGACGTCATTTTCCGTCATAAAAATGTTCCCGCCATTTTGAATTTTCCGAAAAACCTACTTTTGCGAACTCGTCCTATACGGTTCATTCGATTTGCACGAAAATTTAACCAGATCACCTTCAGACTATTCTGACAAAAAATCTTGCAAATCAAGTTGATTCGTCAAATTGTTTTCGATAAACGCGCAAACCAGTTTTACGAAGCAGTTCCGAAAACACACTTAAGGCAATATCTCCGCAACGCTTTATCGTGTTCAAACCAAACTTGGTACATGTCATCACAAGCATGACATGAGGCAACATGCAGTGTTTCGGCGCAGTGCCACCTACTGGTCCGGAGATACAAAAAAATGGCTGTTTTTGCTTATAACTTTTGAACCGTTTGTTCAATCATAAAAGTGGTCTTGTAAGATTCAGGATGACATGCCAATTTTACCATATCGGTCATTTTGGCTGTCGGCCATTTTGAATGATGTGCTAAAATGCTGTATTTTATGAACACATGAACGGATTGTTACGAAACTCAGTTTGGGTCATCAACGCGATGCCCTGAATGAGCCCAATAAGTTTCGAAACAGCGCCACCTAGTGTAGATTTTTTTTTCAAATGCTTATAACTTTAGGTAAGATTGACTTATTTTCATGGGAGTTACTTTTTTTGTCTCCTGAATCCTCGCCGAGTCCAACGATACCAGACTTGCTAGGTTTCGGCGTATGGTTTGTGCAGCGTTATAATTTAGCGCTTTAAAAACATTAGCTGATATCTTCGAAACCGCTAGTCCGATCAAGACGAAACCAGAGTCAGAAGTTCGGAAACATAGGTCGATAATAAAGTTTCAATGCCCAAATGTCAAAATAGTAAGGGGGTGTAAAATCCAATCAAAGTCAGGTGTCAGTCATTTTTCATGTGTTTTTTCATATAAATGTCTATAACTCCAAAACTAAACAAGATATTTTCACCAAAATTGACACAGACATGTATGGGCTCACTTCGAGGACACATAAAAAAAATGGTAGGATTGTGCCTCTTGGTGGCACTATAATAGAACAAAACATGAAATTCCCATTGACTACAATGCAGTATTATGATATAAAATGCTATGCTTTACAAATGAATTGTTGTATCATTACGAAACTTGGTATGTGCCATCAGCACCATGCCTTTAAGCTACTTAAAAGGTTTCAAAACAGCACCGCCATGTGGTCCATACTTATAATGAAATGGCCTCTTGTGGCTATATCTCTGCAATGACATATTGACACTATATTGCCACCCTGCTTTGATATATTGACACCAATCTTTGCATGTGTCATTGTTCCCTTATTCTGGCCACACCACATCAATTTTGTAATTGTGGGTTAGGTTACACCTATTGGTTGAAAGTAATAAATCATTAAATAATTATTATTGACTGTATTTATCATTTTACAGCTATTTTTGCCTAAAATCACTTTAATAGGTCTTTAGTTGCTCATTGCTGCAGTTGATCTGACATTGCCAGCCATTTTGGCATGTATTGTCTTCTTCTTTGCGCTTGGCCCCGATAATGGCTGCTTGCAGCTATATTTATAAATGTAATTACAGAAATTAATTACAAAGGTAATTACATGCAGGTATTTTTTAAATGTAAGTACAATGTAAAAACATGTATGTACACAATAAGTGCATTGTATCAAATTATTAGGTTAAATGTTAGTAGTAGTTACTAATATAGTAGTTACCTAATATGTACCTAAGTGTAGGGGACTCACATAACATTTGTCAGTACAGTACTTTAGATGAGAGAACTTCAACTGTTGTGTCAAACTGATTTATAGCCGAGTACTATGTGTTTTGCAGCACTGAGAGGCGACAGCCTTGGCTCTAGTGCAATGTGCAGGTGAGGAATGTGGAACATTCCTAAAGAGTGTAATTGTTGCTCCTCCGGTAAACTGAATATAGTGTTCACTTCCTTATACCTTCCCAGAACAGAGGTGAGAGCTGATTGTTTACTTTAAATTAACCCCTTACCAGACACAACACCCCCCCCCCCCCACCCCCCCAACCCATTTTGGCAAGTGGGACATTTTGACACACCCAAAATAAAAGGCTTCTGATCATGTCATTCTGAATAGACACATAACCAACATATTTTTTGAAAGCCAACACTTGAGAGTCATATCTCTAAAATTATGAATTTTATGAAGCATTTGGTAAGACCATGTCAGGGGTGTTTTTAGAGAAGGTTGATAAAGATGCTAATGCTTTATGTTATTGCCTTGTAAACACCCATTTGTAGTCTTTTGTCTAATGTCTGGTGAGGAGAACAGCTCAATTCATGCTCTTTTGTTCTCAAGTGACGAACAGTTTACTCTTTGTCAGTATGTGACTTAATCCTCATTATAATTTTATCATTATTCTTTTGTTTGTATTCAGCCATTAGCCTTTTTTTTCTATGAAGGCTTTCCCATTAAAACCACATACAGTAATCCACATATTATCTGAAGTCTTTCTAGAAAACAAACAAACTAAAAAGCATATTCTTGAGACCATATATAAATTATTGTAACAAAACAGATTGTGAAATAGATATAGCCCCAGGCGCAATAGGAGCTACAGTTAACATTAAGCGACATAACACCATTTAAAAGATTAAAATTACACTTTAACTCAAAAATTTCACTTTAGACTACCTTCAAGTGTTTGTATTATCTTCCTGTCATGATCTAATAGGGATTTCATTCATATGATGATGTTAAAACATGTTATATTTAACATTTTATATGGAGTTCATGGCTACACCTGCTTAACATTTATAATGTAGACATCCATTATTGATATAATTATAGCCAATATCACACGGCTATTTTTGGCTATTTCAATTATATGATAATTTAAATGAACTGATGACATCAGCATTTTCTCCAGAATGGCTATACAGCTGAATAAAATTATGCTGCATTATTTTCCTGTTTAACACTGTAAAGCTGCTTTGAAACAATCTACATTGTTAAAAGCGCTATATAAATAAAGTTGACTTGACTTGACTTGACAAGTTTGAAATTGATAGGTTGAGTTCACACCTATTTTTTTCACGGTCTATGGTTCACACACACACACACACACACACACACACACACACCTATGACGCACACGCATATACACATTCAGCGATGGTCCAACGACTTCAAAGGTAGCTTTCGCAAACTGGAAGTATAAGCGCTACTTTTCCCTCGTTGAGGTGAAAGGTAAGAATATTTATGCAACGTGCAACTTATGCTCCGGAAGAAAGAGTCTCTCCACGCCGGTGGAAAGTGATTCTGAAGCGCCTCACATCATCATATGCCACAAAATTAGTGGCTAAAACCCAGGTGATAACGTGAGCTCCACTACCAAAGGAAAGTATAGTACTGATAATATTTACACAATATTTACACTATAGTAGGCCTACTGATAATATTTACAATAATGCATTGAATTTGATAGTTGTCTCTCACATTGTCCCACAGCAACATTACAATAGTGTACATCAATGTACAATGTTTTATAATAATAATTTATTCATTAATTTAACATATCTAATATTGGGGGCATCCAAGTTATTTGACATATTTGAACATTTGAAAAAAAAAAAAAGTAACGCAGTAATTACTTTCCCTGGTTATTAGTTACTTTTATAATGATGTAACTCAGTTACTAACTCAGTTACTATTTGTAAGAAGTAACTAGTAACTATAACTAATTACTTTTTTAAAGTAACGTGCCCAACACTGATTACAAATACTCTCGTTACTGTAATTGAGTAGTTTTTCTCAGGAATCGTACTTTATTAAGGAGTTTAAAACAGTGTACTTTTACTTGAGTACATTTTAAGTGCTGTATCGGTACTTTTACTGCGCTATTTTCCCTAAACCTGCCGTCGCTACATTATTTTGTATTTTTTTCCTGTCAACGTGATTGGCTAAGACGAATAATCAGCCTGTGACTCCATGCGTCACGCGTGAGCTCTTGTCAAATCAATGATACCGAGTCATGAACAGCCTAGAGTGAGAGGCACAAGCGCTTTATGAAAGGGGTTGTTGCTGGTTACTGTATGATGACTGAAATCGTGAAATTGCCTTAAACAATTACAAAAAATTGACTGCAGAATATTACATTTTCTAATACACACACAAATGGTACATATTCTGTTAGCACTGCACAAGATTGCGCTTCCATTTGCTGGAAACACTTCTTGATTGTTTGCCAGGCTTCAGTGCATTAGGCATTAACCGATCGTCACTGCTAGATTTTTTTCCCTTACATCGATTTCGCTCAACACGTAAATGCATTAACCTGCTTTCTGTCAGCTTATTGAATGTGCATATTTTAATATAATGTGTTCTCACATGGCGATTTAAAATTTGAATCCATGTATATAGCAAATATATTTCATAAAACATCAGATTTATATTTAAATAAGGTTTATTTTTAACATAAAATTGTTAATGTACAACGCTTTGCAAACTTTTTAATTAAACGCAAGAAAACCTCTACAGACTGGTTGTCATAAATGTTACCAGATTATTGGTTGCTTTCCCAAATATTACATAGCTGTATTTTTAGTGCTAGTAGTCAAAAATAAAACTTGGAGAAATACTGAAATACTGTTGGTGATCTTGTTTTTTTTTTTTGCTGTTGTTCTTACTGAATCATCCATAAAAGTAACCTAAAAATCTAGACGCACCCTAGCGGCAGAACATTTATTTTGGCGCGAGTGTAGTCTAGCAACTCTCGGTAGAGCTGAGAGCTGGAAAAACCAAACTCAGGTCAGGCCAATCACAGCGTGTGTAGAGTCGGTGGGCGGGCTTAACATAATGATAGCACGTCACGGCAGAGTTGCGGAGGCTCTGCATGCTACTCGTAAACAAAGCTGGCGAACAGCGGTCTTTTGAATCGGTTTTGGCCGCGACTCTGGAAGACTTGGAGTTAAGCTTTTCTTTGAGAAAAGAACAAAGAACGGCACTGAAGTCATTCTTAAGAAAGGAAGATATGTTCGAAGTTTTGCCTACCGGATACGGCGAAAGTGTATCAACTAACGTTAGCTCGGCTTCACCTTTTTCTTCGCTCTGATTGGTTGTGGCGGTCATGGCACTATCCAATTGCGTGCAGAGGGAATTTGAAAGACAGCCGTTTATCCCGCCCCTCTGATTGAGCCCTGTCAATGGTGAGTTTCCAGACCCAACACCTTGATGTGGGTCTGGCTTGTCAGGCTACCATAAAAGAGTAAGCTACAATTTTATTTTGCTGGCTATAAGGTGGAATAAATTTGATAGCATAATACTCACTACTCACTGCCCTTGAGTACTTTTAAAAGGGCTACTTTTTACTCCTACTTTGAGTAGTATTTAGGACAGGTACTTATACTGTACTTGCAATACTTTTTTTGACAAGTAACAGTACTTATACTTGAGTATGCTTTTTCAGTAATCTTTCCATCACTGGAAATGAATAGAAATTGTATTCTATATGACATTGATAATATGATATTGATAATAAATCAATATTTCTCCAAATATGCACACTTTTGAACTAAGAGCCATAGCTGTTCATTGCAGCTGTGTGGACACAACTGAACCGCAGCAGACGAGAGAGAATTAATTTGCGTGTGATATTCGATTCAAATTATCTCACTCTACAGATCAATTATCTTGCACTCCTGACATAAATTAAGAAATGAATGTCACTGCAACCCAGTTTTATCATAAACAGTGGTCAAATATTGAAGCTGGAATCTTTAATCTTTGTACTGATACTCAGTTTGTCCAGAAAAAAGTAAGACTGTGATGTTTTAACGAGCAGTGAATCTTGAACAACAGGAATCTGGGGCCGTCAGTGATCCTTGACACTAAAGGGGTTAAATGATCAACCCATGGGACGCGTATGTCTTATGAACGATGTTGTGTCAATTTAAACAATATTTTATATATATACATATATGACAATTATGACATGTTCTTGCTTTAGGAATGTACATACCAACATTTGTCTGTTTTCTCTGCAGTCTTTGTAAATTACAGTATGTTCCATGATTAGTATTTCTGTCATGACAAATCTCGGGAGAATAGATCTGCTATGCTGCTGCTGCAAAGCACGTAGAGAGACTCGTTACTGCCAATACATTCACAGACATTGCTGTGTGCATGTAAGACATGCTACTTTTTATCCTACATAGTTATACAGGCTAATGGATAAAATACACAATACAAGTAATATGCATAGGGGTGTGCGATATATATCATCTGCGATAATATCGTAATTGTTGTTTTGTGTGCGATGTGCGATATTATCGACATTATCGAGTATATCCCTCACATACACCAGAGTGCATGCATTCACTACGTGATTAACAATTTTTGGTTCCCAAATTCTAGGATTAGTGGGTAGTCTTGTAGATTAGACTAGTGCGGATGCGCATTTAGAGTGCTTTCACTTTCACTGCATAATTTAGCCTATATTTATATAATTTAATATAGTTTTTCCGCAGGTATCAGCATGATAAATTATTTTATACAAGTTTAATAAACAAGAAGTTAATATTAAGTGACTGTGCTAAGCCACAGCACTGTAATTGCATCTCTGAGCAACACACAGAGGTGTTTCCTTACTGAATGAATCAGCTTTTTGAACCAATCAATTGAATCAATAATTCAATGACTAAGATTGATTGAGACAGTCAAAAGCTTCATTCCTGAGTTAATCAGCCATTTGAATGAATCGGTTTGAATCTCAATAACTCACTCAGTGACAGGCTTAATTTCACATTTAATGTATCTTTTCATGTTTTAAATAATTTAAAACATCAATATTCAACGTTTTATGTTTAAAACATCAAAACATTTATGCATTTGTAACTGCAGGTTATTCATTTGTTAGATCTGGGCTAAAACAGTCTGTGTAAATGCAAAGTGCAAATGCAAATGCAGTTTTCTGTCCTTTCCAAAGAAGAATTTTGTTGATACTTATTTAATTTGATTGGTAACAGCTATTGTGTTTTATTATAATTCAATTTGATTAAATGCATCAAATTGACACAAAAGATTATGTTTGCATGAAGGCCTACCTAGGCCGTTCAAAGACTTATGACCAACAGCTTCAAACTAGAAGGAGTCCCTTTAACGGAATGTGGCTAAAGAAACCCCAGGCCAATCACTACTCAGGGAACATATTCCGCCGAATGCCACCAGGGAGGCCTGACATGGTCTCACTTACAGTGGACACCTCAGTCTAGCCAACAACCTGTTTGTTCAAAAACAGAGCCTCTGGACACTTGCCTCTAGGTAAAGGCATCCAGACAGAGGGACAGCGAAACTGGCAGTTACCAACTCCAGTACTGTCAGTAGACCAGATCTCAGAGGCGGGTACCCTGTAGAGCAATACTGTCACAGTTCTATGAGAGAGGACTCAAATGCAGGAATGAGTGATCAGGGGTTTATTGACTAAACAGCAGAAAATACAAGAAATGGTGAGGAGGTAAACATTCGGCGATAGCCAGGCAGGAATCCTTGGGCAATGCACTCAGGTATCACAGGAAACGCACCAGGCTTGCAGCTAGGCAAAGATAGCGAGCAGCCAGGAAAGCTCTGCTTGCAGGACAGGATTGGAACTAGAGACACAAGAAAAGACAGGACCAACAGGCAGAACTAACGCTTAGCAAGATTAGAGATTAACAGCACGAGTAGACACCACTTACAATGAACCAGTAACACATGAGGGAAAGAACCCACTTTATAAAGGGAGCAGAAAACATGAGGAACAAGTGAACGAACCCAGACAAACAAGGAGCAGAGAACATGAGGAACAGGTGAACACAATCAGACATTAACGAGGACTAGACAAGGACTAAACAAGGAGGTGTGGTAACAGGAAACAAGGAGGCAGGACACAGGGAGCACATGGCAAACACAAACCAAGACAGAGCCATGTGTTCAGGTACAACACAAACAAAGACACACCAAACAAAGACACGAGAAGTGTCAGAGGAGAACCCTGACAAATACTCAGCGTAGCGCTTTACAACCCTTGCTAGCGAGGGGAGTTTACCTGCTTCATCCAAGGATCTACAAATCACTTATCATTCAAAGCTCTTAAGAGGCCAGACAAGCCTACGGCTTGATCTAACTGGGAGGCCTCAGGAGAGGCCTACAACCATCTGAACAGACTCAGGAGGCCGAGTACTCAAAGTCAACCCTCAGTGAGGGGAGCACCGAGCCTGACCTGGTAGGTAGACCAGGCTGGAAGCTAGATACCAAGAGGCTCCTGGAGGGAACCAGTAGCAGAAAAGTGACCACTTATGTCATGCTAGAGTGCAAGCTTGCCTTCAGGCGCTGCCTGCTAAGGCCAGATCAACTTAGTTGCCAGCCACTAATTGCCAGAGTGCCAAAACTCTGGAACTCACCTTCAGGGAGGCCTGGTGGGATCTACTACCTAATAGCAAGTTAAAACTGACTGCTTTGAACCCAGGTTTTCTGGGGCTGAGTCTCAGGGTGGCCTGATAAGGCCAACTGCCTGTCAGTGAGTCCGCTGGCTGACAAAATAAATACCTACACTGCTACAAAAAACCAACACCATTGGGAACCATATCACACCAACCTATATATTGTGGCCTCTCGAGGCTAGCTACCTGCTCGCAGTTACTATGTATGTCCCACAAGCATCGGGACTCTTTTCCAAGGAGGACTGCTAAGGCCTGCTACTTGTCAGCGAGTCTACTGTCCAAACTGCTGGGGCCAACTGCCTGAAGCAAGCTGGCCTAAAACAACCCTTACTGGGGCCGGCCGTCATGGAGGCCTGCTAAGGCCTACTACACGCCGACAGGCCTGGTACCTAACTCTCACATGAGAGGGCGCAATAACCAAAGCAACTATCGTTTAAATAAATGATAGCCTAGGGGAGAGCAGTGTTCTTTTGGCTAATAGCCCAAAAAGGCCTAAAAAGCTGTTTATAAACTAAACCAAGCAGCGGCATCAAACCTACTCCTAGTATGGGAGGACACCTCACCACTTAGTACTGCGCTACATACCAGTAGGAATGAACGTTGAAACTACTCTAAAAGTCTAATCACTGCATACAGCGAGAATAAGTGAATTCAAAAAAGAAAAGCCAGGTTGCCTCGACTCTATCGTTCTAGCCACCATAGCAGGGAAACTTCAGGGCCCTAATATTCCTTCTTCCTTAAAAAAACACTTAACTCCCCTAACTCTATAAAGGGAACGAAGGTTTAAATAGAAATAAATGTTCTGTCTTTATATAAATGAAAAAAGGAGACCTACTCAGCTCAACCTGCGGCGTGTAGATTGAAGATTCACCAACTCCCACCCTTATAGGCCTGAAAGGGGCGCTCTCAGTAGTCAAGCCAAGGCGGGGCATCATACATATTTGTGGCGGGCAGCGAGGCCGAGGGACCGTGAGGGCGGGACGAGGCGGCGCTCATCAAGGAGGATGAGCGCCAGCTGCGCGCCGCAGCGATCTCGGCCCTTGCGGAGGAGTGAGGGACTATAAAGGAGGAGCGACGACAGTGAGGGACGAGAGAGGACCAGGCCTGGACTTTATGTTGTATTTTATTTATGTTCTGTTTGGTGTATGCTGCAGTCGTCCGTGAGGGGCTGCAGCTTTTATTTTCATTTTGTGTTTATGTGTAGGCGGCAGTCGACCGCGAGGGGCTGCCGCCGCCATTTTATTTTGTGTTTGTTTTTTATTAAACTTGTTGAATGTTCGCCGGTTCCCGCCTCCTTCTTCCCGTACAAACAACCTTTACTACAATATTGTTTTCCACTCATTATGGGCCCAGCCCCAGACCTAATATAAGAGGCACCTGGGGAATAAAAAGTGAAGAAGAGAGGCGAGGGTTAGGTTTTTAGCTCCCTCGGGGAGGAGACCCTTCATCAACGTTGACTGTGCTAGTGATGGATCACCTCCCTCAAATCCTCCTTCTTCCGGGAGTCCCCCCTGTTTTGGGGGTGCATGAGAGGTGACGCTGGCTCTCTGGCCCTATCTCCAGTCCTTGGACTGTGATGGGCTAGGCCCTCCCGCCTGCCTGGGCACTGACCTGGATCTCAGTGATATGCAGGTCTTAAACACTGCCGATCGCCCCTTCGCCTCCCTGAACTTTCCAACCACCTCCTCAAAGGAGGTGCCGAAAAGTTCAGAGGATAAAACTGGTGAATCGAGGAGAAAGCCCTTTTCTTTCTCCCCGATATCAGCCAAGTTCAGCTACAAATGTCTCTCCATGGCCACGATCGTCACCATTGATCAACCAATCTCAGCAGCCGTTTGTTTGGTGGCATGGAGAGCTAGATCTGTGGTGCGGCGCAGTTCAACTACCGCATCAGGTGGCAAACCCACCCCCTGATCGAGATCCTTTAGCAAGTCTGCCTGGTATGCTTGCAACACCGCCATGGCCAGGAAAAGAACAGGCCAGCCTCTAAGTACTGAGCCCCCTCTGGGGCCAGACCCAAAGCTTCCACAGCCCTGGCTGGGGGTGAAATATTGTGCCCCCTGCCTGAGACAGCAGGTCCCTCCTCAGAGGGATCTGCCATGGAGGACCTGCCAGCAGTGCCATGATGTCTGAGAACCACACTAGGGCCGGCCTATACAGGGCTACAAGGAGTATACTGACCCCGTCCTGCCGGACCCTCGCCAGGACTCCCGGGAGCAGAGCTATCGGGGGAAATGCATACTGACGCAGCCTCGGCCACGGCTGTACCATGGCATCCAATGATAATTTCCCCTGGGACCACAGGATGGTTCAGGTACGTGACCACTGACATGTTGTCGGAGGGCACCAGAACATGATAACCCCTGAGATCTGTGAGGAAGCTCCTCAGAGCCCTGAACACAGCCAACATCTCCAGGCAATTTATATGCCATGAATGATTATGGTCCTGCCACAGACCCTGGGTAAAGCATCCGTCCATGACCGCGCCCCAACCAGTGAGGGAGGCGTCTGTCGAAACGGATTTCCGCCGATATGACGCTCCCAACACTGGCTCCTGGGACAGAAACCAAGGTTTCTTACATATTGATAGGAAACGAAGGCATCTGCGCGTTACCCTGATCATACGGAATGGATTCCCCTTCGGGGAAAACCCCTTGGCTTTCAGCCACCATTGCAGGGGTCTCATGTACAGCAGGCCAAAAGGTATTATGTTGGACGCAGCTGCCATGAGCCCCAGCAGTCTTTGAAACTGCTTTACAGTGATGTTGCGGCCTAGCTTCATGCTGGAGACCATCGCCCGTATGGACTCCACGCGTGTGGGAGACATTTGTGCCCGCATCGTCATCGAGTCCCATACTACCCCCAGGAACGTTGTCCTCTGAGAGGGCGTCAACACGCTCTTTTTCGTGTTGAGTCTCAACCCCAAGCTTTGAATATGGCCAAGGATGACATCTCAATGCCAAACTGCGATCCCTCGCGCCTGAGCCAGTATAAGTCAGTCGTCGATATAGTTCAGCACACGGATACCCTGGAGTCTCAGAGGAGCCAGAACTGCATCCATGCATTTGGTGAACATGCGAGGGGAAAGAGCTTGGCCGAAAGGAAGAACACGATATTGGAACGTTTCACCCCCGAAAGCGAACCTCAGGAACTTCCTGTGCGCAGGACTGATGAAAATATGGAAGTATGCGTCCTTTAGATCTATCGTGACAAACCAGTCCTCTGACCGAATCTGATTCACGATGATAGGAATCGTGAGCATCTTAAACCTGAACCTCCTCAGAGACCGGTTCAAGTACCTCAGATCTAAAATTGGTCGCAGACCGCCGTCCTTTTTGGGAACTATAAAGTACCGGCTGTAGAACCCCGACTCCCTGTCTGGCGGAGGAACACGTTCTATGGCCTCCTTTACCAACAGGGATTGTACTTCCTGTTCCATTACCCAAGCCCGCTCTGGGACCACTGCAGTCCAGACAACTCCACTGAATCTTGGTGGGCTGTGGCAGAACTGCAGTCTGTACCCTTTCTCTACAGTACACAGGACCCATGGCGACACATTTGACAGGCGTTGCCATGCCTGGAAGAAATCTACCAAGGGAATCTGACCTCAGGTGTTTTTTTTGGATACCATTCTCGACCCCTGAAGCGTGGTTGATTTTCGGAGTGCGGACGCCATTGCTGCCTGCCCGAAACCCCTCGGGGCGGACGAGGTAGCGCGCATACGCTGGAGACCGATGTGGCCCGAAGCGTCATTGACGGCAGGATTACCACAACGATTTCCAAAGGGCTCTGCGGACAAAACGGCCTCAGCTGCTTCTCCCCGGAGCGGACAGCCCTCAGAGGTCCTACCACGGCTAGGACCTCTTTCCCACAGCCTTCTTAGCCTGAAGGACGGCCCTCAGGTCGCCCTTCTGCTGAGCCGGCTTTGGGCGAGAACGCCGCCTCTGTTGCCAAGCTCCCTGAGGAGGGGTTCTAGAGGCGTCGCTCTCTTTCTGTACCTGCCGGTATGAGGAGCTCGATGGCGGCTGGGGCTGGTCGGTTTTAGGACCAGCCCCTTTAGACTTGGAGCGGCGAGGGATAAACTGCTGGAACGCCGCAGATTGCCTCTTCGCCTCCTGAAACCTACCAACAACCGTGTTGACAGCGTCACCGAACAGGCCAGAAGGCGAAAGAGGAGCATAAAGGAGGAAAGCTTTATCCTTCTCCCTGATGCCCGACAGATTCAACCACAAATTCCTCTCCGTTGCCACCATAGCCCACAGTGCAGGCCGTCTCCTTGGTGACACGGAGAGACAAATCTGTTGCTCTGCAGAGTTCAGCCACATCCTCAGGTGTGGGTCCCTTGCCTTCATCCAAGTCTTTTAACAGGTCGGCCTGGTATGCCTGCAATAAAGCCATGGTATGCAGACATGCACCAGCCCGACCTGCCGCCATATATGCCCTGCCCACCATCGCCGATGTATCTCTACATGGGTTGGTGGGCAGCACCGGGGTTTTCAGGGAGGATGCCGCATCGGGAGACAGATAACCGGCCAAAGCCTCCTCCACCCGTGGCATCCTCCCATAGCCATTCTCTCCCACCCCCATAATATTACTGTAATCCAACACCGTTGGATTAGAGAGGCGGGAGGAGTGTGGTTTGTTCCAGGACTTACACAACTCGTTATGTAAGTCCGGAAAAAATGGCAAACCCCGGCGTTGAGGTTCTGCTCTGTGCTGTAGGAAGCGCTCATCAAGTTTACTTCTCACTACAGTCGCTTCCTGCATTTCTGATAGCCAGCTGATGTTTAGTCTGGCCACCGCACGAGTCACAATCTTGACAAGCTCCTCATAAGCGGGCACGTGAGGTGACAAGTGAGCCTCAACGTCACCCGCCTCGATGCTAAGCACATCCACATCCTCAGATGCGGATAGCTCAAACATTGGACCCTCCTCCCGAGCAGAAGAAGCCGCAGCGCAGGCTTCTGCACGGGGAGGAAGGGCATCAGAATTGTCTGATGATGATTGGGAAAGTGCCTCAGCAGTCCCAATCTCACCAGCCAGTTCCCGTTGCGATCCCCACGATCTAAGCCACCGCGCCGCCGCGCCACCTCAACGGCCACGGGACCTGAACCGCGGGGAACGCGAGCCTGGCCGGCCTCGTCAAACACTCCGGCGCTCCCAAACAGAGTCCCCACCCGTGATGTAACGAGGGCAGGGGTGCACACACAGCTTGAACTGTTGACTCGTCATTTTGTTCTCTTTCACTCGTTTTACTTTACTGAACTAGAAAACTCTCAGTCTCAGAAACACACACACACAACAGAGCGCTGCTGAAGAGCGAAAAAAGCTAGCGCTGTTGTGAACCGGCGTCCCTTTATACTTCCAGGTATGCCGTCACATACTACGTCATGATGTAGCACCAATTAAGATCGTCTTAGTTTCATTCATGCTTCAGATGCGCAACGCTGAGGGCGTTCCCAAAAGTGTCGATCCGACGCAGTGCGAGTTCCCTCGAAAGGGAACACATATTTCTTCACTGTATACGTAGCTGCAAGGTAAATTATTATAAAGGTGTGGTGGTGCTAGATTGGCAAGTTTGTAGTTGTGTGTATTGGCGTTTTCCAATTTACTTTGTAAGTTAGGCCCCATTTACACTGCATTGTTCAAGTGACCCAATTCCGATTTTTTCCTCTCATGTGGCACAGATCGTATATGACATGTGAACGTGTAAGCAGGAAAAAAACGCATGAATTCCGATATCCTCAGATCGGATTCAGGCCTCACTCATTTGTGGTAATAAATCCGATATGATTCGGATATGTGCATTTGTGTCTGCCATGTAAGTGGTCAAATCGGATATTCCCCAGTAAATGCACGTCGTACATCATTGAAAAAGGGAAGGAGGCGAATGACGTCAATTCAGGTGGACACGAACTACCTGCGATCAGCGCAAAAAGTGGGTATGCGCTATATGCGGCACATAGGGGCGCAGCACCTTGGGGGCGCCAAAGCGATGGGAATAATAAAAAAAATATTAATTCTATATGTAGGTGCTGTTGTGCGTTTCTAAATAATTTCTGTATTTCCTCAATTTTATATAACATTTTAGATTATGACTAACAGGCTAGAGTAGGCGCCCTCATAAGATTCCATAATAGAATTTTGGATAATAATGGAATATCGCGAGTGGGCGCGCCTGGCAGGGGGGGGGCGGCGATTTGACAGCAAAACGCACGTCCTTGATGCGTGATTTACCACAAAAACGCGCTTTCTTAACGTGTGCTTTGGGGTCAAGGAAAACGTGCATTTCCGTTAAGAACGCGCGCTTATATGGTAAATCACGCGTTGAGGAAGCACTATGAGTCGGACAAAACGCATGTTAATGTGTAGGCTAAACAGGTAAACCAAACAGGCAGTGCAAACTTGTGTTTAAAGTATCCAAACAGACGAAAATAACGTGCGCTTTCCTTGGTGTTCTCAAGATTGCATGCTCACTTTTTAGGAAACACCTCTTATAAAGTAAAGTTACATATTGTTGACCATCTTTTTAAGGAATTACACTATTTACCACAGTACACTATGGCTGTTATAAGAATTAAATGAAATCAGTATCAACAAAATCCATCTTACCATTTATCAAAATCCACTTACACTGTAATTACAATTAACTAAATAATGTAATGAGAATTTTAGTTCCCATTCAGTCGGTCACGTTCGACGTACGTCGGACGTACCGACGAATTGGGATCACTTCAGGGAGCCCCTATCAGCTTCGAGATATAGAGAACAGGCCAATGGGCCATTGGCGTGCGAGATTTGCATCTCGCGCTCCGCCCCGCGCCGCGGGTATAAACAGGAAGCGAGAGCGAATGCACGCTGTCATTCACTTCGGAGCCAAACGGCGTTGATGAAGCAAGACTGCTTTTCTAAAAGAGAGCCTATCTGCAAGAGACATGCTCCAGAGAACGAAAAGGACGCTCTATGTTGGCGAAAAGGCACAATCAGCGCGACCGCATGTTCACCGCTGCATCAGCATAACAAACTGCTGTTCTCACAGCAACTGTCGGTTTGGTGAGGGCGTTTGTTTCAGTGAGTGCACCACAGGACTGCACTTACCACCTGTGTGTTGCCGCGGTCTTCCCCTGGGTGCTTCAGAACTGTTTAAAGAGCGTTTCCTCACAAAAGAGCAACACGGGTGTGACACTGCGTCTTTTTCAAGACGTCATTCCACTCGTGCGTTTCTGGATGCGGTTGTTTACTGTCCTGACGGCCACGATCCCTCTCGCATAAACATGTTGAGACTGTGTTCGTGGGTGATCCATGTTCTCTCAGGGGAACGGGATCACGTCGACGCGCTGGTCATCTCACCTTCCGCGTGAGGGTTGAGTGTTCAGCGCGCCGTGTGCCGTCTGGCTGCCGGGTGACAGCGCGGGTTGCCACGGCAACTCTGCGCGCGTCACTCGGCGCCTCCGATGCGCGGTCGAGACTGATGCCTCAAACGGGGTTGAGTCCCTTCGCTTATACCCCGATCTAGTCTCTTTTCTGGTGCACCAGAGGGGGGACTATTTTGGCTGATTAGCCTGGGTGACCTGAGGATTACAGTGAGGCTTCCCCGCCGCGTACATCTCTGTGGGCCCCTCACTCCTCTATCGCATCGCAAGCATGTTGAGACTGTGTTCGTGGGTGGTCTTTGCTCTCTCATGAGAGCATAGCCACGTCGGCGCGCTGTTCGTCTTGCCTTTTTCATAAGGGCTTGAGTGTTCAGCGCGCCGTGTGCCGTCTCACGGCCACGCCCACTGTCTCACGTGTCTGCTGGTAGCTTACAGATGGGATTGCTGGTCCTTGAAAGGGGACCTAGCGTTTCATTTGGGGCTCTTGCAGAGGACAGATGTCAATCGCTGCATCGGAGAGAGGGCTGTTATGTGTTGAAAATGAAGATGATGCTGAGATTCCCACCGTAATAGTGGGCGCTCGTGCTGAATCAGATTCATACATGACAGCCATGCTTTCCCGGATGGCTGAGGCATAGTGCAACGCGTAAATCGCCTTGCCTGCCCCTTGCCTTTTTTCGGATGTGCATTGGAAGGCTTTGGCATTGTGGAACTATTGGTGCCAAAATATGGAACACCAATAGGGCCATAATCTGTATAAAGTTTTCCTCTCTCTCACTACCCTCATCGGTGGGGTGGCAGTGCCACTGGCAGGCCACCTCCGCCCTGCTTAGTGCACGAGGGTAGTTCTGAGCCGAGGTTGAGCTGCGCACAGCGCTGGCCCTTGGCTAGACGATGTCCACCCTGGTCCAGAAACACAATTGACCCGGATTTGGTCTGGAACTGTTCTTCCCCGGAGGAGGGCCGGGAGGAAAACCATTAGTAATTCTGTTCCGCCACTGATGTTAAAAACAGCCAGTGGTACCCAAAAAAAAAAAAGAAAAAAAGAGCAGTTCCAATACCTCTGGGTCTCGGGAGTTCAGGAATGGCAGCATGTGACGCCACAGAGCCTCGCCGCTTTCATTCCCCTCCCCACAAGAGGGCGAGAATGGCAGTGTGTGACGCTACAAAGCCTCGCCACTCTCATTCCCCTCTTCTCAGCAGTGCGTGTACAACAGTGTGCGACGCTATGCCTCGCCACTCTTGTTCCCCGCTGAGGAAGGAGGTGAGGCAGACCGTGCGCAACGCCACAAAGCCTTGCCACGCTCAGCCCCTCCTTCATTTGGGAGCCCGCTTGGCGGTGGTCGACGCTCCCATGCCTCTCCACCCTCAGACGCCTCTCCCTTCGCCAGCAGGGGGCGCCGGCTGTGGGAACGCACTCAAGCGGCCTCCCCACACTCGCACGCCCCCTCCGCGGACGCAGGTAAGTGTTGCACAGCACACTCAGATCCCACTTCGGGCCACTCCATGCCGTCCGAGTCGGATCCCTGCATTCCGCGGCGCTGCCCCGCTGCGGGTACGTCTGTGGTTAATCCCCTTGCTCGGTGTCTGGAAGCCTGGCTAGAGCTTCCCAGCCCGTCTCGGGGCCGTACCATCAGACTCGGCTATGCGATTCAGTTCGCCAGGCGTCCCCCTAAATTTGGGGGCGTTCATTTCCCAGTAGCGAAGGAGAACGCTCCGGGCGGAGATCGCAGTCCTACTGGCGAAGGACGCGATGGAGCCAGTCCCTCCAGCCGATATGAGGTCCGGGTTCTACAGCCCGTACTTCATTGTACCCAAGCAAGGCGGCGGGTTATGGCCGGTCTTGGACCTGCCATTCTTGAACCGGTCCCTTCACAGGCTGCCGTTCAGGATGCTAACGCAGAAGCGCATCTTCAGGTGCGTCCGTCCCCAAGATTGGTTTGCAGCGATCGACCTGAAGGACGCGTACTTTCATTCTCGATTCCCCTCGACCGGCCCTTTCTGCGCTTCGCGTTCAAGGGACGGGCATGTCAGTACCGCGTCTTGCCCTTCGGCCTGTCCCTGTCGCCCACGTCTTTACGAAGGTTGCGGAGGTGGCCATTGCCCCCATGAGAGAGCATGGTGTTCGCATTCTCAACTACCTCGACGACTGGCTGATCCTTGCCCAGTCATGAGAGCAGTTGTGTGAACACAGGACAAGGTGCTCAGTCACTCAGCCAGTTGGGACTTCGGGTCAACTGGGAGAAGAGCAAACTCTGTCCCACACAGAGGATCTCTTTTCTCGGTATGGAGATAGACTCGGTCGCCATGACAGCGCGCCTCACCGAGGAGCGCGTCCAGTCAGTGTTGAACTGCTTGAATTCGTTCAAAGGCAGGACAGCGGTACCACTGAAACATTTTCAGAGGCTCCTGGGGCATATGGCAACCACAGCCGCAGTAACGCAGCTCGGATTGCTTCATATGAGACCGCTTCAACGCTGGCTACACGATCGAGTCCCGAGATGGGCGTGGCACAGCGGTTCCCTCCGTGTCCAAGTGACTCCGAGGTGCCGCCAAACCTTCGGCCCATGGTCGGACCCTTTGTTTCTACGGGCGGGAGTTCCCCTAGAACAAGTGTCCAGGCACTCCGTTGTCTCCACGGATGCCTCATCCACGGGTTGGGGTGCCACGTACAACGGGCTTGCAGTTTCGGGTCTGTGGACGGGGCCTCAACTGCAATGGCATATCAATTGCCTCGAGTTGTTAGCAGTTCGTCTTGCACTCAGCCGCTTCAAAGTTCCGCTCAGAGGCAAGCACGTTCTGGTCCATACGGACAACACTGCGACCGTTGCGTACGTCAAAAAACAGGGTGGTCTACGCTCTCGTCGCATATCACAACTCGCCCGCCATCTCCCCTTATGGAGTCAGAAGTATCTGAGGTCGCTTCGTGCCATTCACATTCCGGGCCTGCTCAATCATGCAGCCGACGAGCTGTCACGTCAGCCGGTGCTTCCGGGAGAATGGCGACTCCATCCCCAGGCGGTCCAGCTAATCTGGAGTCGTTTCGGGGCCGCACAGTTAGACCTGTTTGCCTCCCCAGAGACGACCCACTGTCAGTGGTTTTATTCCTTGACCGAGGGAACCCTCGGGTCGGATGCCCTGGCCCACAGCTGGCCCCGGGAAGAACGCAAGTATGCGTTTCCCCCAGTGAGCCTTCTTGCGCAGACACTGTGCAAAGTCAGGGAAGACGAGGAGCAAGTCCTGTTGGTCGCTCTATATTGGCCCAACCGGACTTGGTTCCCGGAACTAGTGCTCCTTGCGACAGCACCTCCCTGGCCCATTCCTCTGAGGAAGGACCTCCTGACTCAGAGACAGGGCACCCTATGGCACCTGCGTCCAGACCTCTGGAAACTCCATGTCTGGTCCCTGGATGGGACGCAGAGGTTCTAGGTGACCTACCGCAAGCGGTAGTTGACACATCACTTCCGCTAGAGCCCCCTCTACGAGGCGCCTCTATGCGTTGAAGTGGAACCTGTTCGTCGATTGGTGCTCTTCTCGCCGAGAAGACCCCCGAAGATGTTCGATCGGATCTGTGCTTGCCTTTCTACAAGATGGGTTGGAG
Source organism: Gobio occitaniae (assembly GCA_033150135.1). Classification (NCBI taxonomy): domain Eukaryota; kingdom Metazoa; phylum Chordata; class Actinopteri; order Cypriniformes; family Gobionidae; genus Gobio; species Gobio occitaniae. Next base: position 89,672 of record JARQWZ010004975.1, read on the forward strand.
CGAAGGCTGTCTCCCTCCACCCTCAAAGTCTATGTTGCCGCTATCGCCGCTAATCATGAGCTAGTAGATGGAAAATATCTAGGTAAGCACGATCTGGTCGACAGGTTTCTTAGGGGGGCGAGGAGGTTAAATCCGCCTCGTCCTCCCTCCATACCCTCTTGGGACTTAACTCTGGTGCTAACTGCACTACAGAGAGAACCCTTTGAGCCTCTGCAGTCAGCTGAGTTGAAAATTCTGTCGTTAAAGACAATACTCCTGACTGCGTTGGCCTCCATCAAGAGGGTAGGGGACCTGCAGGCATTTTCGGTTGACGAATCGTGCCTGGAATTCGGGCCCGGTAACTCTCATGTGATCATGAGACCCCGGCCTGGATATGTGCCCAAGGTTCCCACTAATCCCTTCCGGGACCAAGTGGTGAGCCTGCAAGTGCTGCCTTCGGAGGAGGCAGACCGAGCCCTAGCTTTTCTCTGTCCCGTCCGTGCTCTCCGGACTTACGTGGATAGAACGCAAAGCTTCAGGACCTCAGAGCAGCTCTTCGTCTGTTACGGAGGACAGCAGAAGGGAAAGGCTGTCTCCTAGCAGAGGATGGCCCACTGGATAGTGGATGCCATCGTCTTGGCTTATCAGTCCCAAGACGTGCCCTGCCCGCTCGGGTTAAGAGCCCACTCCACTAGGGGTGTTGCCTCTTCCTGGGCGCTGGCTCGTGGCGCCTCGCTGACAGATATTTGTAGAGCTGCGGGCTGGGCGACACCTAACACGTTCGCTAGATTCTATAGCCTCCGTGTAGAGCCGGTTTCTTCCTGTGTGCTCACTTCCCATAGTCAGTAACACCGAAGTGCCCGTTCTAGTGTCGGCTTGCTGCGCCATTCCCTCCCCTATGGTAGACTGATGCGTGTGCTTATTCTGCTCCAGTCGAGTTCCCCGGATCGGCGAACCCTGTTGAGTCCTCCGCAACCCGCGGCAGTCGGACGTGGCGGAGCGTTCGACGCCAGGTCTAACACTCGTATGCATTGGTGGAACTTGTGTTAGGCTGGGTTCCATATGTAGTGACCCCCACGGCGGTCCCATGTGTGTATTCTTCAACGGTACGGCTCCCTGCGGCGAGCCTATGTCTTCCCTCGGCAGAGTGTCCTCTGCCGTCCCAGGTACGTGTTGTCCCCCTCCACGAATTGGCCGGGGCCACCCCTGGGACTTCCGTATGTTGTGCTGCCCACGGCCAGCCCATACGTGTATTCTCCACATGTTAACTCCCTCTGGGCATGATGTGGCTTCCGCAGCTGCCTTCACAGGCACGCTTTCCCAGCGTTATCCAATACAGTCAGCTGAATGGGTCTTGCGGAACAGCAGCTTGGACTCTCCCTGCGTGAACTTTCCCGCCCGCATCAGATCGGGGTCTGAGGGGCTCATCGCTGGGCGCTGGAAGTGGTAGTAACTGCGGCGTTTTCCATAGGGGATCCCAATTCGTCGGTACGTCCGACGTACGTCGAACGTGACCGACTGAATGGGAACGTCTCGGTTAC
>JARQWZ010004976.1:0-60000 GCA_033150135.1 Gobio occitaniae
GGACGAGTTTGGAGACCCTGGTTTAATGTATGTGATGGGAATTTGCCTTTCCAAATAAAAAGATAATGTCAGAATGAGCCCTGGTCTGGTGAAGTGGGTCACCTGACCCTCACCGTTAATGGAGGACTGCATGCGGCCCGTCACCTCGCAGCAGCGCAGCAGCTGGGACACCACGCAGTAGAGTTTGCCCAGTTCGGCGTACTGGTACTTGATGGGCGGCCCGGGGCCCTCGTCCAGCGCCACCAGCATGAAGGTGGATGGCACGCTCAGCTTCAGCAGCTGCGTCTTCTCTGCCAGACCTGCAACAGACAGATGGGCAGCGCCCGCTCAGCACTGGCACTGGCACCGGGCTCAGGGAAGCCGGAGCGGGCCATGCCCTTACCCAGGTTGGCGTACATGACGAAGAGGTTGAAGAACTGCTGAAGGTGGCGGCCGTGCTCAGACACTTCCCTCCTCAGCAGGTTCAGCACGCCCGCAGCAGATGGTCACTCAGGGTCACGGGGTCACAGGCCTGTTCACATTCACATTTAGCAGAAGCTTTTATCCAAAGCGACTTACAAATGAGGGCAATAGAAGCAGCTAGAGCAGTCAAGGGCAACAACATGCAAGTGCTGTAACAAGTCTCAGTTAATCTAGCACAGAACAGAGTTTTTATTTTATTTTATTTTTTTAAATAAATTAGACAGACAGACAATGAATAGAATGATAAGTGCTATTCTTGATTGATCTGGGCCGGGTTTCCCAATAACGATGTATCTTAGCTCTACAGAGCATGTTCTACGAGCGAAGTTACGATCACTCGCAGCAATTCCACGTGCGTTTCCCAGAAATGTGCTTAACATGAACGCGCGAGAACGCGCTCTAAGTGCTACTTAAGAGTCGCTGTCCATTTGCGAAGTTCTGAAATATAACCTTATATGGAATCGTTTCCTCTGAACGTTTCACCTAATAATTGTCATCTGATGTGGATTAGCAATCAAAACACGTCTATATAAAGCACCTACAGGCACTGACAAAAGGCTGAACAAAACAAAAACAAAGAAAAGATACCTTTCAAAAAGACTAAATAAATATCCTCATTTAATTCAGATGTGTATTTATAATTTTTTTTGTTTGTTACCTGCCCTCATAATTTTTTTTTTATAAAATCCAGTGATCATAAAGTCAGTTTCCACAAAAACATTAAGCAGCAGAACTGTTTTTTTTTTAAAATCAACATTGATAATAATGAGAATATATAAAAAATAAAAAAAAATAAATAAAAAACGTGTACAATAAAGTACAATCAAAACCTTATAGTATTATCACAATGCAGTTGAATAAAGTTAAAGGTGTAATCTGCCGGTTGTCCTGTAGGTGACCTCATAACTCTCTTCTTACGATACACTTAGAGCTTTACCATTACTCCAGCACTCGTAGATCTACAATCATTTTCAAGTGCTACTTAAGTTACGATGCTTTTGGGAAACAGACCTTAATATTAAGATCACTCGTACGAACGTTTTTATGATCAACTTAGGCTTACGATGCTTTTGGAAACGCTGAATTGGCTGAACAGTGTCTCTTAGTCCCACCTTCACTCACTGTAGTTCATTTGCATAATGTCGGCCTCTGGTCCTGATTGGCTGAACAGCGCCTCTTAGCCCCGCCCTCACTCACTGTAGTTCATTTGCATAATGCCCATCTCTGGTCCTGATTGGCTGAAAAGTGCCTCTTAGCCCCACCTTCACTCACTGTAGTTAATTTGCATAATGCCCATAATTATCTTCACAACTTGTTACAAAATAAAAAGTTTAACACTTTTAAACTTTGAATTTTGAAAAATGTGTGTTTCCTTATGAAAGCAGTGTTTATATGCAGCATTTTCATTCAGACTTTTAAACCGATTACAGTGCTCTGTGTAAACACACCTGAAATGAAAACAGTGCATTAATATAGAACGAGGATTCATCTGACTGAACTACCTGTGCATTAAACGATTTATTGCACACCTTCCAGCCAATCAGAATCAAAAATTCAGACAGACCATGGCATAAATTACATTAGTTATTGTTAAACTAAAATGTTATGTTATGGTTTTGTTGCCACCAATAAATGCTGTTGCCTACCAGCTGCAATAACCAATAAAACTTAAAGGGTTAGTTCACCCAAAACTGTAAATTGTGTCATTAATGACTGAGCCTCATGTGGTTGGACACCCGTCAGACCTCCGTTCATCTTCAGACACAAATGAAGATATTTTAGTGTAAATCTGATGCTCTGAAAGGCCTCCATTGGCATTCAGTTAATTTACAGGGAGTGCAGAATTATTAGGCACGTTGATTTTCTGATCATATTTTTTTTCCAGGCACATTTGACCAATTCCAAACCACAGTAATCCTAATAACTACTATTGATTTAGTATTTAATAATGTATAAGTGATATATAATTGTTCATGAAGGCTGGAAATGAAGAAGGTTTTTACGTTTTGGGAGTTGATTTTAGTCCATCCTGAAGTCCGTTTTGCAGAGATGGACTAAAATGAACTCCAAAACGTACTGCCAGATTCTGGAAGATGAATTCTTCAAACAGTGGTACTAGAGGATGTGGTGCTGGTCCTTCAAGAGTCACTCTCAACCTATCTGTCCATAAAGCCTATAAAAAAACCTTCTTCATGTATTTGCAACACTTCAGCTTGTGACTCTTATCTAGTGGGGGTCATTTTTTAGGATTCTTTACCTAACTGAAGTCTCTGAGATCCTGACACCTTCACTTCTGGAGACTCCAGGTCGGTTCAGCTCTGGAAAATGGTGGCGCTGGAGACTAAAGGCTTCCTGATGGTTTCACCCTTAATTCTTCACCTTAATTCTTCATTCTTTTGCAGTTAACAGGTGTCTTTTCTTCACCACCTGTTTTTGTCAGATCCTGCTGACCCAACGAGCATTTCACTGTCCAATGGTCACGCCTTAACTGCAATGTCTAGTATTGCATTAGTATTGCATCCTTCTCATGGGCATTTAATACTTTTTGACTTTTCAGTCTGAGTTAAATCTCTTTTTTGGCTCAATTTATCTGTAAAAGAAAACATGCCTAATAATTCTGCACACCTGAATATAAGGTGATTTTCATTTCCAGCCTTCATGAACAATTATATATCACTTATACATTATTAAATACTAAATCAATAGTAGTTATTAGGATTACTGTGGTTTGGAATTGGTCAAATGTGCCTGGAAAAAAAATATGATCAGAAAATCAACGTGCCTAATAATTCTGCACTCCCTGTACACTCACAAGACCCATAAAAGGCACTAAAAACGTCGTTACAAAGTCCATCTCACGACAGTGACTCTACAATCATTTTACGATGCGACGACAATAGTTTTTGTGCGCAAAAAAAATCTAAATAACACCTTTATCCAGCTTGTTCTTGTCTTCCGTGTGTGTCTCCACGACGCATGCGTGAGAATATGACGCAGATCCGGCGTTCGGGAATCCATGAAATGCCACTTTAGCCCCATTTGAGCTCTACAGCGAGACCTAAAGCACGATCAGTGTAGAATTCAACAGCTGAGATACGCGCGTCTTCCTCTGCTTGTGAACAAATCTCTTCTGGGTCATGTGTCCGAACGCCGGATCTGCTCATATTCTCACGCATGCGTCATGGAGACACACACGGAAGACAAGAACAAGCTGGATAAAGGTGTTATTTAGATTTTTTTGCGCACAAAAACTATTGTCGTCGTAAAATGATTGTAGAGTCACTGTGGTGAGATGGACTTTGTAACGACGTTTTTAGTGCCTTTTATGGGTCCTTGTGAGTGTAAATGTACTGAATGCCAATGGAGGCCAATCTGAAGCCTTTCTCAGCATCAGCTTTACACTAAAATATCTTCATTTGTGTCTGAAGATGAACGGAGGTCTGACGGGTGTCCAACCACATGAGGCTCAGTCATTCATGACACAATTTACATTTTTGGGTGAACTAACCCTTTAACCATATATTTTTTTCTATATCGTCATAAATATCGTTATCGCAAATATTCTTGAAATGTCGTGATATAATTTTGAGGCAGTATCGCCCACCCCTACTCCTCTTCCTCACCGCTGTGCCCGCGCTGGGCGAGCTGGCTGGAGCTGGCATGGCCCGTCCTGCAGAGAGAAGTGTGCGATGAACACGATGAGCTTGGCGAAGGCCCCGCGGACCTCGGCACTCGGGCACTCCAGCAGGTACTCCGAGAACCGCGTGGGGAAGGCGAACAGCACACTGTGGGCAAACCAGCTGCGGACGTTCTTGCTGTGGCGCAACAGGATACAGAGGGCATCATACCTGCAACACATGAGAGCCCGTTAGCCTCAACCAACACTGGACCAGATCAAACCTCTGAACTTATGCTCCTCATCATCATCTGCAAAATAACAGACAGGGCTCCAGACTAGCATAAGCACTTCGATTCTAAACACACGAAGTGTCCACCAGTAGTGCTGGGCTGTATACCGGTTCATACCGAATACCGGTATTTATTTATTTTATGATATGAATTTTGATGATACCGCAATACCGGTATATGTCGCTTAAACAACGTCCGGAACGCGGCGCAGCGCGTCATTGTTTGAGGGGACACATTTCACTGATGCACTGTAGTAAGAGCAGTCAGACTCAGTTGAGATCGCATTACAACACAGCCTATGGCTGAATCCTATACTCTCATTCACTATTCCCTACTTTATCACTTTATTTGAAGGAGTGATTGAAAACGTGCGTGAAGTTGGACAGCGTTGTGTGTACATCGGCTGTACACTCGTTATTGCGGTGCAATGGGATAGAATAAGTGCACTCATAATGTCCACTAGGGTTTAGGACACCCCTACAAAGTGCTGTCCCCTCCAAATAATGCCATTGAGGTTGCTATTTGAGGTTATAGGGGGCGATTTCGGATTCAGCCTTTGATTACAGTGGAGAATTCAAACTACGCGCGGCACGCGAGAGAGAGCGCACATATTTCATCACGTCTTATTAAAATGAAATGTATGCACTGATTACACTGATATAACCGTATGTCTGATCACGAACACACTGACACGATGGATTATTCTGCTACACAAAAGACAATGATGTAAATTAATAAATAAACTGACAATTGAAAGAAGAATGGGCCAAAAGTAACTGCTTTATTCTTTCTGTGTTTAACTGATGTGTGTCATTCCTTCAGAGAATGCTCGAAATGTATTGCAAATATCCGCGTTTCTCCTCGTTTGGGCAGTTTGTTATTATATAGGGTTAGATTTTTTAAATGCTTAAGGTGCCCTCAACTCAACTTTTAATCTTCAGGAGTCTGTAAGTATGAGTTTGTGTTTTATTGGTTGTTGTCTCTCCACAGCATCATTGTGTGGGGCTTAGTAAACCTGTATTAACTCTAGTGTGGACTTTTTCTACAATATTCACTCGTCATGACAGTAAAACAGGGCATTCTGGTCAATCTGCTGCAGTATTTCCTCTCTCAATCAGTAGAGATGTGATTAACACCCGGTCATGCATAGGGGAAAATACCGTCAGATACCGTGAAACCGATATAATTTAGAAAAATACCGTGATATAGATTTTTGGTCATACCGCCCAGCTCTATCCAGCAGGGCTCTGAACCGGTTCAAGGAACGAAAACGAAAACCGGAAACGAACTAAATTTTAAGAGGAACAAAAACGAAATCAAAATCAATGTGAATGGTTCTGAACAGAAACGTTAATTTGAAATGCCCATTAACCGGTTAATAAGGTTATGTTATCGTTCTCTTTAATATGTTAATCTGGCAGTGGCCAATCAGGAATAGAGTAGTGCAGCATGTGATGTGACGGATCAAGCGAGAGTGAAATGTCATCTGTGAATCTACGGTAACACAAGTCAGTGTGAGCGCATTTACACGCCTCAAGCACATTTCTCTCCCCGCTGAGCTCATCAATGAAAGCGCAGCTATTGGAGGACATTATTTTCATATGTTTAAATAAGCAGTACAGACTTTAAGCTCAAATAGTCTGATTTAGGCTAGTTTGTGGATTTCGTTTAAGCCTATCCAAGAAGGCTTTAGCATCTATCAAACATTTGTCCTATAGTCTTTCAGATGGCCAATACAGCTCAATGTTTTCTATATAGACGGCTGATGCTTCGTATTAAATGGTGTTATATTGCATTAAATGATCAAGCTTTATTAGCTGACTGAGTTTGATTATGGGATGCAGACGTGTTGCGCAGTGTTTGCTTTGAAATTAGCAGCATTAAAAGAGCAATGGTTATCCAGTTTATTTATTCTTTATTCATGCAATTTTTAAAACAAGTCGTGTTGAAAAAAAAGTGATGTCCAAAGAATGTTCTCCCTCTTCTGAAAAGATTAGGCATATAGAGCCACTTTCAGCTCCATTAAAACAGGCCAATATTTGTCCCGCTGTTTATGCTGTAATTAATGCATGTGTTTCTGTTGTGCTTTTAAAAATGTTATGAAATAAATATTCAAGTTTAATTATCATGCGTTATATTATTATTGAGTGAAAATAAGTCTTTATTTATACATATTTGTTTAAAGTATAGGCTAAATTAAAATAACGTTATTTTTTCAAATCAAACCGTTTTCGGAACAGTAAAGTTTAATGAGGAACGCAAAAACGAAAACGTTAAAATATGGATTCTGCTCGGAGTGAACCCATTGATATGTGTTTTTCAGCCCTGGTGTCCACTATAGCCAGGGGATGGCACTCGCTGACATCTCCACTCATTAATATCTGGACAACAGGAGGAAGTCACAAACTCATGAAAAACTGAATCTTTTCTTCAGATTGTGTTTGTGAATTACCCAGAAGGCAAGAGCAGAGCTGCTGTAATAATCACTGGAGGTGAAATTTCAAATAAACAAACATGTAATATTATTATTAACAAAACAATCGTAATTTTATGATTAAATAAAGTCTAGAACGGAGTCTCTAATGTTGGTCTGGAGCCCTGAGCGATGAAGGAGAAGCAGGAAATCTCTCCTTGATTGAGAAAATGATCAGACAAAGACAACAACAGTTGTGATTATTATAAGAGCGGTCGCTTCAACTGCTCGAGCTCTCTAAAGGTGCAGTGTGTAGTGCTTATGAGGATCTATTGACAGAAATGCAATATAACACACATGACTCTGTTCTCAGTGGAGTATGAAGACCTTACACAATGAACCGTTGTGTGTTTATGACCTTAGATCAGTGGTCTTCGCTATGGTTTTCAGGAGAGCCACTGATTGGACAGAAGCAATAGGAGAGACACTTTTCGCATGATTTTAATGCAGATTTTAGGCGTAACAGTAAATCCACCAGTTAGCTGTGGTGTTGTGGCACATACATTATGCAGGTTATATATACATTTTATGTTTTCTTTTGACTAAAACTGGACTAAAAGATGAGACTTTTAGTCGACTAAAACATGACTAACAAAAAATGATACGTGAATGACTAAATATGACAAAAACTAACAAGGACATTTGGCACAAGACTAAAGCTCCTTTCACACTGGACGCGATTTTGACTCGCGAATAATTTGCGCGATGGTTTTATTTTTTGATCAGCTGTGTGTGTAATGAGAGCTTCCACACCGAACGCGAATGAGCTGCGGCGGAAAAACAACGTTTATTTTTTCCGTTTCGATGTCGATTTTTTTGAACACTCGTAGCGATAGAAAAGGCTTAAACCAATCACATACAAGGAAACAAAGGTGATGAAATGTCCAGTTGACGTCACTAGCCATTCAATCAACATTAACCTTTGCCAGGTGTCGCATTTCATAGATTCCTCATTAGTGCCTGTGTGGATCATGGCGTGGATCGCTCGAATGAGGTATCTATGTATATTAGGGATGCACCGAATCCAGATTTTTGGGGTTCGGCCGAATCCGAAACCGAATACCGAATCCAACTCCCATCCGCAGTCCATTATCACAGTAAACACATTAATGAAGTTAACAACGTCCACAGCAGTGTAGGGATGCTATTGACCATTAACTGTTTTGGTCAAGTTTACTAAAGTAAACTTTGTCGTGTATGTTCTTCTCGACGCTATTTCATGATGGTTTATAGAAAAATTACCCCGAGTCGTCCTCTGTCGTTTCAAAGAACAACACAACGGAGAGCGCAGGAGGCGCGCGCAAGGGTTGTGCCGACATCGTGATGCCACGCCCCCGTTGCGAGTCTGTTGTGTGCGACACACACTAATCCTCTTCTATAGTATTAGTTAAACTAAAAACTTAGCAGGGATTGCTCTGTAAATTAAATTGAGAATATAACTAATGCATATATGCTATTTTAAATACTGTAGTCTATACCAGATATATAGCCTACATTTGAAATCATTTGAGGCTGAAACATAAGCATGCAGTGTTTATTTTATCACTTCCGTCAGTGAAACAACACAGCCTATATAACAAAAACGATTTTCAGAAAATAATGGTAACCTCAAGAATATATGAAAATTAAATATTAGTTAGAAAAATATTTGATTCATACTATTTCCCCTCAAAGATGCGTCATTACCGCTCTGCGCTTTGAGAGGAATGGGACACTGGATAGACACCTTCTTGAATATCTTCATCTTCATATGTTCTACTGATGTTGCAAAGCAACACTTGTTGTAAAAGTTCTGAAGAGCGGATTTTATCTTCCACAGGGTCAAGACATTTAGGCAATGTTTGATTATTCACTGCCAGAGAAAACGAAACTAAAATCACCGGCGTGTGTGAAATGCGCCATTCAAATAAACCAAACTTGAAGTTTAATAACAAGAAAAAACTGTGTTAAATAAAATTTGAAGTAAAAAGGTATTCGTCCAACAGTGTTTTTGATCCTTTCCCACAGTAAAGGATGTGAATAGTTATAATAGACTTAATTATAAGCAAACAAAAGGAAGAAACATTGACAATCCCCTGCGAACATGGCGACGTGAGTGAAGATTTGGGAAAAGAAACGAGATGTCTATGTCCATTGGGATAAAATGGACTAGGCCTATTGTTCAAATTCACGGAAAATCGAGTGACCTGATCCAGATCGCAAAACAGAATGAAAAAGTGCTATCTGACATTATTACCTTTCTAGGCTCAAAAAAGCTTTGTGCTTCACTCCTGTGGTAATATTCACGTGAAACAACATTCACATACAAAACACTGGGTTAGTAAAATAACAAAATTATTTTTTTTTAAAGTAGAAAATAGTATTTATGTAAAGAGATATATTTAAAATAAAAAGAGCTCAACTCTTAAGTGGAAGGAACCTATTTTTCCCCCTCACGTGCAACCTATAGCGGATGAATCATTATTTGGGTTAGTAAAAATAACGAAATGATAGTTTTAAGAGAATAGTATATATGTTAAGATATATAGTATATTATCTACCTATTTACCTAATTCCGGTTCTTCAAAGCTAACGGATTCAGTGTATTTTCGTTTTGTCATCTTAATTTGGTAATTATTTAAGTGAAAAATATTTAGTGTAGGCCTATATATTTTATTAATTTTATTAATATTTTATCTGATCTATAGATCTATAGGCTGTTTGCACGGTAAAATAAAATACATTTTGGCTGCTGTCTATAGATTCCTTCATGCACAACTCGTATTCTCTCGGATGTTTCTTATGCAAATGTTTTAACAGCAGCTGTTGTTTAGGGTCCTTGTCATCACGAGACAAATCGGCATTGCAAATTGAACACGTAGCTCAACTTGAATCGCCTTCTTTTGACTTAAAGTATACTGCCACGTTTTCTGTTCATGAGTTCCATTTTCACTTTCAACGGCGGCGTCATTACGTTCGACCAGCGGGGTTTTTTTTTACTCTAATAGAATTAGACCCCATTGACAAGCATTATATGAGTGACAGACGGCAACAGTTGAGTTAAAAATCTTCATTTGTGTTCTAATGAAGAAACAAACACACCTACATCTTGGATGCCTTAGGGGAAAGCAGAAAAACATCACATTTTCGTTATTGGGTGAACTATTCCTTTAAGACTGGGTGCAGCCAAAACCTTCTTTTCGGTCTTTTAAAGAAAATGAAAAGCCACTGAATGATTGCGTGTCCGTGTTTTCTCAGCTGTCGCCGCGAATGTTGGATCTCTGGAACGTCGCAAACTGGCGTCGCGGCTGATGTGAAGGGTTTTGACGCGAACTATTCGCACACGAAATATTCGCTTTTTCGTTACGCGTCCGGTGTGAAAGGGCCTCAAGACTAAGACTAAATTAAAAATAGGTGACAAAATGAACACTACTGTGGACGCGCGAAGGGAATCAAAATGTTCAAGCGTCCAACTAGATTTTCGAATTTGTGTCGAGTAGTGTCAATAGTAAATATTAAATGAAAATGCACTTGTATTTATCTGCAAAAGGTTCACATACAGGAGCTTTCAGCATAGTTTTAATGTATAACTAGTCGTCTATTTTGAAGATATAGCCTACATGTGCTTAAACAACGACTAAAGCTGCCTGAAGTTTTTGCCCAAACTTCAAAGACACATTTAAATGATTAAAGCTAGAGGCATATCTTAACTTTAATGTTACTTTATTCATGTAAACTACCTATATAAAGCATGTTATTATGCATACGTGTTTGGGACAGAGGGGAACCCGAATTTGATGCTCTATTGGCGTTTGGTGTGAATGCAGCATTAGAGTTATTGTAGTTGGTGTGAACGGGCCTCAATCCTCAGATGTTCATGCTAGTGTTCCTACAGCTGACAGCAAACGCTCACCAGTCACTAGCAGGACCTCGGACCACTTTCTTAGTGTGGAAGCCGGTGCTAAACAGAAATCGAGCAGCGAGCTGTATACTTATCATCGCTATCTCCTCAGCTTCAGGTAAAAGGTGATCCTGACCTAGAAGGAGCAGAGCAGAGCATCTTAATACAGGAGAGCAGCAGAAGACGTGCCTGAAGGACACTACATCTTTCAACTAAATAGCCAAATAAATCTAATTATTAAAGGGTTAGTTCACCCAAAACTGTAAATTGTGTCATTAATGACTGAGCCTCATGTGGTTGGACACCCGTCAGACCTCCGTTCATCTTCAGACACAAATGAAGATATTTTAGTGTAAATCTGATGCTGAGAAAGGCCTCCATTGGCTCAACTTTACACTCTCAAGACCCTTAAAAGACACTAAAGACTAAAGTTACAAAGTCCATCTCACTACAGCGGCTCTACAATAACTTTATGAAGACGAGAATAGTTTCTGTGCGCAAAAAAACCCTAAATAACGACTTATATAGTGATGACGATTTCAAAACACGGCATCATGAAGCTTCGAAGCGTTAAGAATCAGTGAGTCGATTCATGATTCGGATCGCGTGTCAAACCGCCAAACTGCTGAAATTTGGCGATTCAAACTGCTGAATCGACTCACTGATTCATAACGCTCTGAACCGCTGAATCGACTCACTGATTCATAACGCTCTGAACCGCTGAATCAACTCACTGATTCATAACGCTCTGAACCGATGAATCGACTCATTGATTCATAACGCTCTGAACCGCTGAATCGACTCACTGATTCATAACGCTCTGAACCGCTGAATCGACTCACTGATTCATAACGCTCTGAACCGCTGAATCGACTCACTGATTCATAACGCTCTGAACCGCTGAATCGACTCACTGATTCATAACGCTTCGAAGCTTCATGAGGCCGTGTTTTGAAATCGTCATCACTATATAAGTCGTTATTTAGGGTTTTTTTGTGCACAGAAACTATTCTCGTCTTCATAAAGTTATTGTAGAGCCGCTGTAGTGAGATGGACTTTGTAACTTTAGTCTTTAGTAGGGATGGACCGGTTGACCGGCCAAAAACCGGAACCGGCCGTTTCTTTGTATTTTTCTGCCGATTTATCCGGAAGTGCGCCCGCGTGCACATACGCCTATATTGCAATCATTCGCGAACATGTCACTTGTGTGTTACAAACGGAAACTGGAGAACTGAGGGAAGAGACGAGATACGCTGAAGGGAATGAAGAGCCGCTTTCCTGCGCGAGCTCACCTCTCCGCACCCTGCACAAGTGTAGATAGAGCGTTTGTTCAGCTCAGCTTCTCACGTGTTGGATCGGATGAGACGAAACAGACTAACTTGTGAAAAAGCCCAAATACTTCTTTTTGTAGCCTAAAGAAGAACATGCTGCACTTTAGAAATGAAATACTATCAGTTCTGTAGCCTTTAGGATGATCATTTATATTTGGTAACACTTTAGAATAATGTTTAGTTAACATTAGTTAACTACATTAGTTAACATTAACAAATATTAATAAACGCTTTATAAGTGCGGTTCATTATTATTTAATGTTAATTTCAACATTTACTAATGAGAGATAACTGCATTATTAAAATCTTGTTAACATTAGTTAATGCTCTGTGAACTAACATGAACAAACCATGAACAGCTGGATTTATATTAACTAACGTTAACAAAGATGAACAAATACAGTAACAAATGCACTGCTCATGGTTAGTTCATGTTAGTTAATACATTAACTCATGTTAACTAATGACCAGTATTCTAAAGTGCTACCTTTATTTTACCTTAAAATGACATTGACTTAATTTGATTTAAAAAGCACCTGCTGTAGCATCTTAGTTTTTTTCGTTGCACTAAACATTATTTGATTTAACATTTTGGAACAATTATAAACTTTGATTTTATTTAATTTCACTGGTAAATACTTTTTTTCTTTACACTGAATTTAAAAACTAATGCTGATTTAAGGAACATCTTTGTTTGGATTGCAGAATATGCAGTTGTTGCCTTTAATTTCACCTTTCAGTCTTTTAATTTCCAATTCAATTTCCTGTTAATTTCAGATTGCGGACTTGTTTTCATTGGCCAAAAGCCAATTAAGCCTGTTAAATACCAAATAAACATCTTGTTCATGTATACTTTCATTACTTTATTGTGTAAAAAAAAAAAATCGGAAATCGGTATCGGAATCGGCCATGTAAAATCATGATCGGTGCATCACTAGTCTTTAGTGTCTTTTAAGGGTCTTGAGAGTGTAAAGTTGAGCCAATGGAGGCCTTTCAGAGCATCAGATTTACACTAAAATATCTTCATTTGTGTCTGAAGATGAACGGAGGTCTGACGGGTGTCCAACCACATGAGGGTGATTAATGACAGAATTTACATTTTTGGGTGAACTAACCCTTTAAACTAAATTAACCATATAAAGTAAATTACTGATGTAAAGCCCACACTGTCACTGTATGAGAATTGAAATGAACTGATGACAGTTTTCTCCAGAATGGCTGACTAAAATTATGCTGCATTATTTTCCTGTTAAACACTGTAAAGCTGCTTTGAAACAATCTGTAATCTATATAAATAAAGTTGAGGCTGAAGGTCATGTGACACCAAAGCTCACCTGGAGGAGGGTTCAGGTAGACGCTATTACAGGTGAGCAGCTTCTTGATGAACTGGAAGTACTCGAGGCTGTACTGCATGCGGCTGTGCATGAACTGGACGTTCTGCTTGCGGACGCTGGCCTCGATGGCCAGGGGCATCTTGGGCTGGTTGGGCCGGGGCGCGAGGGTCAGCTCAGAGATGTAGTTCAGCAGCTCGCGGTCGCCTCCGGCCACGCCCATGTGCTCGTAGAACAGGATGTAGGCGTTCCACCAGCGCTTCTGCCGCCTGTAGGACATCCGCTTCATCATGTGGTCGAACACCTCGCCCATGTACTCTCCGCCAAAGCACTGGTTCTTCATCTCCTCGTCATCGTCCATCTTACACTCCGTCACGTCCCCGTCGTCAAACTTATACCAGCGGTCCTTCTGCCCGTCCCCGGCGCTGGCGTGGCGCTGGACGATGTAGGAGTAGTAGTGCCCGCCGCTGGCCTGCCCAGAGTGCACCAGTACGCCCACCAGCCGGTACTGGGAGCCGGCGCTGGGCTCCGCCTCGGGCATGACCTGGCTCTCCAGCGGCACCTCGTCCCCCTCCAGCTTCGCCACGCCTGCCACTGTGTAGGGCTCCATGTCCAGCTCCCGAGGGAACTCGAAGTAATCGTTGAACTTAATGGCACACTCGCGCTCCCAGTCGTAATCGAAGCGCTTGAGCTGGATCGCCAACACAGGCGGGAGTTTCTTAATGAGGAGACGTTTCACTGTGTCCACCTGACCCAAACCACAGGAGAGCGAAAGGTCACCGACTTTACACAAGCAGGGTTTCATCAAGTCAAGACTTTTTAAGACCATTATGAATTAAATTTAAAGGGTTAGTTCACCCAAAAATGATCCTCACCCTCATGTGGTTGGACACCCGTCAGACCTCCGTTCATCTTCAGACACAAATGAAGATATTTTAGTGTAAAGCTGATGCTGAGAAAGGCTTCAGATTGGCCTCCATTGGCATTCAGTTCATTTACACTCACAAGACCCATAAAAGGCACTAAAAACGTCGTTACAAAGTCCATCTCACCACAGTGACTCTACAATAATTTTACGACGACAATAGTTTTTGTGCGCAAAAAAATCTAAATAACACCTTTATCCAGCTTGTTCTTGTCTTCCGTGTGTGTCTCCACGACGCATGCGTGAGAATATGAGCAGATCCGGCGTTCGGACACATGACCCAGAAGAGATTTGTTTACAAGCAAAGGAAGACGCGCGTATCTCAGCTGTTGAATTCTACATTGATCGTGCTTTAGGTCTCGCTGTAGAGCTCAAATGGGGCTAAAGTGAGCATTTCATGGATTCCCGAACGCCGGATCTGCTCATATTCTCACGCATGCGTCGTGGAGACACACACGGAAGACAAGAACAAGCTGGATAAAGGTGTTATTTAGATTTTTTTTTGCGCTCAAAAACTATTGTCGTCGCTTTGTAAAATTATTGTAGAGTCACTGTGGTGAGATGGACTTTGTAACGGCGTTTTTAGTGCCTTTTATGGGTCTTGTGAGTGTAAATGTACTGAATGCCAATGGAGGCCAATCTGAAGCCTTTCTCAGCATCAGCTTTACACTAAAATATCTTCATTTGTGTCTGAAGATGAACGGAGGTCTGACGGGTGTCCAACCACATGAGGCTCAGTCATTAATGACACAATTTACAGTTTTGGGGGAACTAACCCTTTAAGACCTATATCACACAATAAAAAAAGGAAAATGCAGAATCACAAAATTACCTGCAAAGCAAAATAATGAATTTATTAGTATTAGTAAACTTGCATTTCCTCATAGCTCAATGCCACCAGGATTGAAAAAACATTTTCACCAAAAATAATATACACAAATATATATATTCTTTTTTTACTGATTTTGTGGTGGTTATTTCCAGAAATGTGTATGTTTTTTTTTTTTTATAATTAGGATGCCACATTTAACATATTATTATATTAGATGCACAATAGTCACACACGACAATAAAAGGTCCAGTGGTGTGCTATCTAGCTTTAATAACATGATCGCGTTAAGTGGGAAATATGACCAAAATCTTACAAGTAAACCACATCAATAAGCAAAATATACGTAAAAAGTTCTCAAAGTAATCAAGTAAAGGGTGTGTATTTTAAGTATCAGTAGAAACCCAGTAGTATATTCAAATGATGGTACTTTCCCCCCTCATATCCCCCTGAGATGAGAGAATTATGCATTTTATTTCTGGGAAAATTCCTCCGATGACGCAAATGTCGTCATTTTGCGTCATCTGAGGATTTTTTGGCCGGAGGCAAAGACTACAGCCACTAGATGGAGCTGTTCCACATGTTATCTCAATACATTTTCTGTCTTTTCTCAGTCTAGAAGGCACCAAATTCAAAAATAATTTCACATTTCTACTGCATAAATGACCCAGTTTACATACAAAGCTTAATGCTAAATCACTGAAGTTACCCTTTAATCGTATTTGTGTGTAATGTGTGTATTTAATCGTTCAGGGGCAATAAGCCTAGAAATAGAAGACATTCGCACGAGCGCTGACAGGGGCAAACGCGTGCACAGAATACACTGTCAGTCCGACATTGGTCAGTAACGAACTCAGTTCGTGGTTTATTAACTCTTTTTTAGTGCTATCAGGCGTATCATACTTTTATTTGGTCATTATGCGAGATTGCAGGTGAGAAAGATTCGTCTTTGCTTTCCCAATTGCGGAGCTATGAGAACTGGAGAACTGAAGCTGAAGAATAAAATCTGTTTGATGCGTCTGTGGTCCAATCCGAAAGAGACTCGCGCTAATAACATGAAAGCTGATTGGCTGCAATATAAGATGCATGCTGGTCTCATTTGTGGTTGTAATACAGCGAACTATAGTTGGACTAGCGAAAGAAAGAACTACAACAGCCCGGAATAAACACACACACACACACACACACACACACACACTGCCCCCTGCCCCTAAACCTACCCATCTCACACACACACACACACACACACACACACACACACACACACACACACACACACACACACACACACACACACTGCCCCTACCCATCACAGGAGACTGTGCAGTTCACTTTCTGTGAAAAAAACCTCATTCTGTGATTTATAAGCATTTTGAAAAGTGAGGACATGGGGAACGTCCTCATATTTCACCCTCTTTTTGTAATACCCATGTCATTATACACATTTGTGTCCTGATATTTCACAAAAACATGGCCACACACACACACTAAAGCGCTGCGGGAGCATTTCAATGAGCATTAGAGGTAGCGTTAGATGGACGTAGGATAATTTAAGACCTGTTTAAAACTATTTAAGACCTAGAACTCAATACTTCAGCGAATTTAAGACTTTTTAAGACCCTGCGGGAGCCCTGACAAGATCTATCAGAGAGCATTCTGGGAAGAAGCCCCACCTTTTTGTTGCACTTCTCACAGTGGTACGCGTTGGCTCCTTCCAGAAGATCCCCTTTGACGTACTGCTCTAAAGAGTCCAGCAGGTTCTGGTGGTTCCTGATGTCCACGTTCAACGTCGTGAAGGATTCCTCACACTCATACCTATGAGCACACACACACACACACACACACACACACATCAGACGGAAGAAATCAGCATCCTCAGACTGATGGACAAGTCCTTCACTCACCTGTGAGGACAACCCTGACAGATCTTCTGGTCTGCAAACGAGCCACCCAAGATCCTGCTGAGCATGCTGGGATGCCCGAGGGCTTTCAGCGCCTCATCCAGACTGTCCACCAGGGAATTGAAGAACTCCAGCGCGTCGTGCTGCTCTCTCAGATTCACGGGTTCCCCCCATAACCTGCAGGAAATGAGTCAAACGCAGATTCACATTAAATCAGAACGCGTCTGGCGATATAGACGAGTGTGTGTGAATATTAATTGAACTGGATTGGTAAAGGGTTAACCCTCTGGTGCTCTTCAGTCGGAAAATCTTCTGTTTTGAAATGTTAAAAATCACAGCTTCATCAGAATGATATGAAACTTGGTGACTTTTCTAGCATTAGGTATGAAAACACAACATATTGAGGGTCATGATTCGAGCATGCTATGGGGTCTTCAGGCAAAAATGACCCCCATAGGAAATGAAATCTGCAAAAACACAAATTCAAAATCAATATTTATAACAAAACAAAAAAAATCTAAAACTTTATAATAAATAGTCTTTGAGATTTTTTTTAATATATATTCAAATCCATCAAAAAATAAAATCATTTAATGTGTTCAAAAGAGAACTAGTGAATGCTCAAGCCTCTCCATAGAGACCTCTAGTGGTCACACACATGAGTGCAGGATTTCTTTAAAGCTCCACTGTGTGATATTTTCCTCCATCTAGTGGTGAACTTGTGTATGACCATCCAGTGAATATTAGTTTCTGTTCCTCTCAATTCCGATTTCGTTTTAACTCCTACGGTGGCTGATTTAGTCCAAGATTAACATGGCTTCCAGCTCGACCTCGTCCACATTCGATACGGTGCCATCGAGTGTTAAAACGCCAAAGGCCAAGCTTGAATTCACGGGTATGTCCCTCTTTGGCTAATGTACTTTCCAGATGGAGGAGCAACATGGCGACCCGCATTCAAACCCTCACCCGTATGTGTTTACAATGGCGTATTATAAACTTACGAGAATACTTTATTACTTGAAAGAAGTAAATATACATTAATGAGCACATATATTTTTGAAAGAACTAAGTGTTTTTAGCTAAGAACAAACTAAAAAAGTTACACAGAGTAGCTTTAATATTTCCAAAAGAGGGGCTAATCTGCCTTCAAAAAAAAGGCCTAGTCTCTATTTTAACCTGAAATACTGCAATAATTAAAAAGAAATATTTGTATAATTTTCAATGCCAAAAATAGACCATTATTATTGCATAAATATTAAAAAATACCATCAAATCATCTCAAAATACAAAATTAAAAAGAAAAAATATTATTGAAGAAAAATAAACTGCATTGGTTTTACTGGGGTGAGGAAGTTTAATTTTTAGATGAAGACGACCAATGCGACCCCTAGAGGAAGAGCAGCAGAGGGGTAATGTGACTTTAGTTTGGGTTGTTGTATCATCAGTGTAAATGCAGCTAATGCTACATGAGTGTAGCTAACCGCACCTGAACTGCTTCCAGAAGCCTCGGGGGATGTAGTACTGCAGCCGGGACGCCGCCAGGTGGCCGAAGATGACCTGCAGGTGCCTCAGGACTCCGATGTTGTACTCCCTGCGGTCCTCGGCCTTATTGAGAGAGGGCTTGTCATCAAACTGGTGGTGATAAGTGAGCACATCCCCCCTGGGCTCCACATTAGTCTGCAGTGCGTGAGAGGGACATTCAGACTCATCTCTGAGCGTCGAGCGGCCGAGCGGCTGCTCTTCTTACCTCCAGCTCCGGCTTCTCGTCTCCGGACGCGTCGTCGTCGATGTCGCTGCCCGTGCCTTCGATGGCCAGGATGCCGTTGCGGATGGGCGGGATCATGTAGAGCTGCTGGATCACGGAGTTCATGTAGCATGTGGCGCCGGCGTTCTTCAGACCCACGAAACCTTTAGCCGGCCGCGGCCCCACTGGAGGAAGATACTCCCACTCCACCAGAGCCTCACAACCTGAGGGGAGACACCAGATTAACACCACACACACACACACACACACACACACACACACACACACACACACACACACACACACACACACACACACACACACACACAGAGCCTCACAACCTGAGAGGAGACACCAGATTAACACCACACACACACACACACACACACACACACACACACACACACACACACACACACACACACACACACACACACACACACACACACACACAGAGCCTCACAACCTGAGCGGAGACACCAGATTAACACCACACACACACACACACACACACACACACACACACACACACACACACACACACACACACAACCTGAGAGGAGACACCAGATTAACACCACACACACACACACACACACACACACACACACACACACACACACACACACACACACACACACACACACACACACACACACACACACACACACACACACACAGAGCCTCACAACCTGAGAGGAGACACCAGATTAACACCACACACACACACACACACACACACACACACACACACACACCTAGATAGTACATGTCTGTGAGTGTGTCTGTGATCTGCTTGAGGTTGCGCAGGCAGCCGACCGCTAGCGCCACCAGCAGGTCGAGGCCGGCGCTGATGGAGGCGGGGCTACTGCAGACGGGGATGGCCTGCTCCGCCGGGAACTCGCCGCTCTTCACGAACTGCAGGAACACGTTAGAGGCCGGGAAGAGGAAATCATCGATCAGCTCCTGTGAGAGACACAGCAGATCAAGACCACTTCCTTTACACCAGTGCTGGGGAAAGTTACTCAGAAAAGTAATGCATTATAATATTGCGTTACTCCCTTAAAAAGTAACTAATTGAGTTACTTTTTAAGAAAAGAAATGCGTTACGTTACTTTTGCGTTACTTTTTCTCACCTGGGCTGGACTTGTTATTGTTTTTTTTTTATAACAAAAGTTATATTTTTGTAAAGACCTCTTCATACCAAAATTGAAATAATAAGCCCCACGCTGAGGTAAAAATGTGAATTCTCTCAAGAACAGTAGAGGGCGCAGCTCTGGATAATGGTTTCTGTTTAATCAAATAGTGTACTATAACTGTGCACAATCATAACACCAGAAAGGCAAACAATGGTCATATAATGAGCCCGTATCCAAAAATGTATTTTATGAAGAAAACGGTCTTGTTTAGAGCTAGTGTCATCTGGAATAACATTCCCATTGAAGTTCGTAAGCTTGTAATAAGCTGTCATTAAGAGGAGTTTAAGGTGTGATGTGTTGATGTAGGATCTTAAATGTTTTGATCAATGTCATTTAAATCATATTGTATTGGTGTCTCGTCCTGTTATGGATCGAAACCAAATTTGATGTATGTGTGAGTGTATGTGTATGTATATATATGTAATGTGTATATTTTATCTATTGTGATGATTGTAATGTTGTTGTTGTTGTAATGTAACATTTTAGAATGGACCCCAGGAAGACTTTCAGCTGATGGGATTCATATAAATAAACAAACAAACAATAATGGTTGAATAAGATGCAGGAGAACAAAGTTTTACCAATAAAAACTAAAAATCTAGTAATTTTCATCATCAAAGGTCAGCAGCGAGACATTGGTCAATTAAATATAAAGGTAGATTATGCATAAAAATAGTTGTTTTATTTAACATTTAATTATTAGAGGTTTGCATAGTATTCTGATTTTGCATTTGACTGATTTTCTTCATTTTGAGGAGGACAGAATCTTTATTGTGCAAGTGAGATAAATAAATGCTCACATTTAGTCTAGAACTACAATAACCATCATGTTCACACACACACACACACACACACACACACACACACACACACACACACACACACACACACACACACACACACACCTCTGCACTAACAGTCAAATTAATGTGAAATAGTAACTCAGATATTTTGTTGTAAATTTGAAAAGTAATGCGTTACTTTACTAGTTACTTGGAAAAAGTAATATTATTACGTAACTCAAGTTACTTGTAATGCGTTACACCAAACACTGCTTTCTCACAGCTAAAGAAGTGTCCTGTTATAGGCCAGTCACCTTTATTAGATTAGCGCCCCCTTTCTCACAGCCGATGTAGAACTTCTTCTCCGGCGTCTGGAAGGCCAGCAGCTCTTTGGTGACCCCCAGGTGACCCTCGAGGATGGTCTCTTCCACACCCGTCTCGCTGGTCTTCTTCACCTCATCCTGAGCAGAGAGAAGTAAAGCATCAGTCCTGAGCATCAGAGTCGGTGTGAAAGCGGAGGCGGATCACTCACGCGGATCCTCTTGAGCCATTCGATCTCGTTGTTGAGCAGCACCTCTGCATTGGGCAGGTTGATGTTGCTGTTGTAGGCGTAGTTGAGTAAGTGGCGTAAGAGGGTGAAGTAATCGCCAGCGTGCTTCGCCCGTTCCTTCGCCGTGCTCTAAAACAGCAGCGAACAATCATTAACGGCATCTGAACATGTTCCACACGGGTGTGTGTGTGTGTGTGTGTGAGTGTGTTAGGGCTGAACGATATGGACAAAATTTCATATCTCGATTTTCATGCCAGATATATCTCGATATCGATACGATATGACTACGTGTTCGGTGAAAACCAGAATCTGAATTAAAATGTGTTTGATTTAAGCCTACATTTCAAAAATGTGTGTCAGAAAATGTATTGTTTTTATTGCACGTACAATCACAGGTGTAATCAGCCTAGGCTGGTGCTGGAGCGGATGATCAAGAGCATCACATGATCAAATGTTGAGCCAGAGACAGGCGCGCTCAGAGCTGTCATATAGCACAACTTTTCACTGTTTTCAACCACATACTGTTTATTATAGGTTTCAAACACATCAATTCACATAAATACTAAAAAAATACATTTAGAGTTTGTAAAATACACACTGATGTCTATGAAGAGGTAATAATAATCCTTTCCATTATAATTCGACACGTTTTATTCATATCAGATACACATTGTGTAAGTAACTTCAATGTTTACTCTATTCTATTCCCAGTTCACCAGCCACTTACTTTTGAGTATTTCGGGAGAAGTGGATGAATTCACGAGTTGTAAACATAGAGGTTGTAAATCCAACAGATCCGATTCTCAAACTAACACGGCGACGCCCATCGCGCATACAGCTCAACTAACGCCATCGTTATAAAGGTGTTTAAACAACAATATTCTTCCACTTGCATGTGTTTGACAATCGGAATATCAGATATTTCATGCCATAGCTAACACATTTGTGAATATTCTGAATAAAAAAGGAAAAAATGACATAAAAGCAGATCATCATTCATTCAGCGCTGTGTCACGTGACAAGCAATGACGCGTCACCATGGAAACGCCTCCCCCCCCCTCACAATATAGTTCCCACGCCCCTGTAGTGTGTGTGCGCTGGCTTTAGCGGAGCATTCAAGGGCACTCGCAAAACTGATGTGTGTTGTGACGGCCAGAGCGCGGAGAGGGGAAATCTATATCGTCTATATCGTTGCTTTTTTCGATAGTAATATCTTGAAAGTTCATATCTAGATATAGATACGATAGCGATATATCGTTCAGCCCTAGAGTGTGCCTGTACTCACGCCCAGAACGGTGAAGAGGAGGGTGATGAAGAACAGCAGAGGTCTGTGTCCCATACAACACCTGGTGGCCATGAGGAAGAACTGCTCCTGTGCCATCTGACGCACCGCTCTGGAGGATGACACACACACACACACACACACACGGGCAGGCCGTCATTTATGGGTCACACTCAGGACTTTCGGGTCAAAAATGACCCGGAGGGCGGGATTAAGATTGAGTAAAATCAATTAAATATATTTTTGTTCAATAATATTTTTCTTTTCTTTTTTGGTGTTTTGAGATAATTTTATGATTTATAATTAATATTTATGCAATAATTATGACCCATTTTTCCCATTGAATATAATAGAAAATGTATATATATATATTTAAAAAAAAAAAAAATTATTAAAGCTGTATTTCATTTCAGAGTCAAGCCTAGGCCTCATGAAAGCAATTTTTTAAATGAGATCCGGTGGACACATTGAGCATTTTTATCACTATAGTGGATCTTGCATTTTATAAAAAAAAAATTAAAAATCGTAGCTTCATCGGAATGATCTTAAACTTGGTGACTTTATTGGTATATGAACACCCCAGAAATTGGGGACAGGATTTGAAAAGTCTAAGTGGTTGTAAAAAAACATAGTCACACTCAGGACCTTCAGGTCAAAAATGACCCCCATAGGAAATGAATTGGAAATTGGCAAAAATATGAGTTTTTTTGTGCATGCAATCTACAAATCAGCCAGGATGCAGGAAAAAGGACTCGACAGTGAAGATCTCTAAAACATCAAGAGTGCAAAACAGACAAAAAAACACACACACACACACACACGCACACACACACACACTTATACACACAAAAAGATATGCACACACAAATGAACGTGAGTCATTCCAAAAGCTAATTTTGGGAAATGTGTGAAATAAAAGCAATTATTCATCAATGTAAGAAATAAAGTGCACAGCAATGAAAGCATGAGACTGTAAGCCATCAAGGTTGCAAAATAGACACACACAAACACAGGGAAATAAGAGACTGGTGAAACTGTAACAGAGAAATGTGAAAATATGTGAAATAAAATCAATGAATCAAATAAAACAATGGGTAACAAAATTCTTTCCATTTGTTCTCTTTCTAATGCAATGTTCAGGTTTGACTGTATTATAAAGTAAAACTGGCTCTTCAAATGACCATTTAAACCCAACAAACAAAAAACCTGACAAAAATAGTCTGAGAATCTGTTATTATATATTAAATGGTACTTTGAAGTGTGCGTGTTTTTGTGTGTATAAGTGTGTGTGTGTGTGAGTTTTGCACTCTTGATGTTTTAGAGATCTTCACTGTCGAGTCCTTTTTTTCTGCATCGTGGCTGATTTGTAGATTGTATGCACAAATAAACTCTGTATTTTCATATTTTTGCCAATTTCCCATTCATTTCCTATGGGGGTCATTTTTGACCCGAAGGTCCTGAGTGTGACTATTTTTTTTACATCCACTTAGACTTTTCAAATCCTGTCCCCAATTTGTTTGGGTGTTCATATACCAAGTACCAATAAAGTCACCAAGTTTCAGACCATTCCGATGAAGCTACGATTTTTACATTTTTTAAATATCCCGCTTATAAAGTACCCCAGAGGGTTAAAGGGTTAGTTCACCCAAAAATGTAAATTGTGTCATTAATGACTGAGCCTCATGTGGTTGGACACCCGTCAGACCTCCGTTCATCTTCAGACACAAATGAAGATATTTTAGTGTAAAGCTGATGCTGAGAAAGGCTTCAGATTGGCCTCCATTGGCATTCAGTACATTTACACTCACAAGACCCATAAAAGGCACTAAAAACGTCGTTACAAAGTCCATCTCACCACAGTGACTCTACAATAATTTTACGATGCGACGACAATAGTTTTTGTGCGCAAAAAAATCAAAATAACACCTTTATCCAGCTTGTTCTTGTCTTCCGTGTGTGTCTCCACGACGCATGCGTGAGAATATGAGCAGATCCGGCGTTCGGGAATCCATGAAATGCTCACTTTAGCCCCATTTGAGCTCTACAGCGAGACCTAAAGCACGATCAGTGTAGAATTCATCAGCTGAGAGACGCGCGTCTTCCTCCGCTTGTAAACAAATCTCTTCTGGGTCATGTGTCCGAACGCCGGATCTGCTCATATTCTCACGCATGCGTCGTGGAGACACACACGGAAGACAAGAACAAGCTGGATAAAGGCGTTATTTAGATTTTTTTTTCGCACAAAAACTATTGTCGTCGTATCGTAAAATGATTGTAGAGTCACTGTGGTGAGATGGACTTTGTAACGACGTTTTTAGTGCCTTTTATGGGTCTTGTGAGTGTAAATGTACTGAATGCCAATGGAGGCCTATCTGAAGCCTTTCTCAGCATCAGATTTACACTAAAATATCTTCATTTGTGTCTGAAGATGAACGGAGGTCTGACGGGTGTCCAACCACATGAGGCTCAGTCATTAATGACACAATTTACAGTTTTAGGTGAACTAACCCTTTAAACTGGGTTCAGCAATGGCGTAAACGGTCCTGTAATCACGCACTTGCTCTGGCAGTGGAGCAGCAGGTCGATGATGAAGGTCTGCCAGGCCTTCTCTTTGCTGAGCGTGTCGAGGGCCGTCGGGAGCAGAGCGAAACACAAGGTCATGACCTCCAGCGCCTCACAGCACACCTGCTCGTCCTCAGAGTCCGGTTCGTTACCGGCGTTCGTCTGCAGAACAACACCAGCAGGTTTAGAAGAGGAACAGCAGCACTTCTGCAGAAGAGAGAGTGTGTGCAATCGTGCCTTTTCGTAGATCTGGCTGATCTCGTCGTTGGCGCTGAAGACCAGGGGCACCATCCCACAGCCCGATGCCCACACGATCTTCTGCACCGCTCGGATCACACAGATATCTGGGATGAACTTGGAGGCCTGGAAGAAGTTCTGTAAAGGTGGACAGTAACGAAGTACATTTACTTGAGTACTGTACTGTACTGTACAATCAGAACCGCCAGGAGAAGTTTCGAGTGTCTGTATGTGGAGTTAAGCTATGGAATAGTCTGGGGCTCGAACATAAACAATGTAAAAGCATTCATCAATTTAAAGCACTGTATAAACAGAAGGTCTTGTCTCATTATAAGAAGTGCGTGGTTTAATTGTGTGGTGTAAAATCATGTATACAGAGTCTGTGTTATCCTACCTTGTAGGTATTCTGATTATCATTGTTGATATTATCATAATTGTTACATGCGGTAATATATGGTGTGTATCTAAGAAATGTGTGTTTTTTGTTTTGCTTTTTGGGGGGATTTCCCCTTCTTTTCTTTTTGGAGTTTTTCCCCATATGAATATATATCAAATTGTAATGGAATGTTTGGATAATGTCAATAATTAAGGAAGCACTACCTTTGTTTATCTTTGTATTTTTTTGTTTTGTTTTGTAGTTTTTCCTGTTTAATTTGTAACCGGGGTGGGTTTAAATAAGTTAACTTCTACCCACTCCTTTTCGAGCAACAGTTGGAATTGTGATGTTAAAGTATGATGAATTTAACTAGTTGTACAAACTAATCATAATGCTTCTTTATTGCCTTTGTTATGCGTCTTTATATATAGCTCGAAATAAAAATAAATTCATTCATTCATTCATTCATTCATACTTAAGTACACTATTTGAGTGTCTGTACTTTACTGAAGTATTATTTTTTAGGGAAACTTTTACTTCACTACATTTGAAAGACAAATATCGTACTTTTTACTATCAAGGTCCTCAAAGTCGAAAGTCGTTTCTGTAGCAACGTTTTTTTTTTTTTTTTTCAGACAGCCATAAGTAATCACTTTTGTACGGTCATATGAAGTTTCCCAACATTTTTTGAACACTGATCAGTTTATAGCAAAATGGAGGAAGACGGTTCCTCGGCGCAGTGTGTGCACACATGGCCATATTAGAAAGTGTGTTTCAGTTTACTGAAAAGATTAAAGATTAGTTTCGTTGGCATACACTTGATGAATGTCTCATAAAATGTTAAAAAACGTAAATGGGAGAAAGTGAAGCACAGACATATTGAATCTGAAAAAGCATGATGAACGAGCTCAGTTCAGTCTGGTTTTTGTACCTCTCAGATGAGCACGAGTACTGATTACAGCTTTCTTTTGTGTGTTTTTTCGCACTTAAACAGACCAATACACACAAAATGTCAAAATTTTCATTTTGGAAAGTATTCACGTAAACAAAGTTGATTATGTCTTAAGTGAACGTAAACAGTTGGGGGAATATCAGATGTGTATCAGTGTGTAGGATTTGTGCATTCTGCCTTAAAGTGACAGCAGCTTTGTAACTTTTATACAAGTATTTAAATTATTCAAGATAGTCGTATGGAGCATCACTGACTGGCTTAAACCACCGTGATGGCTATAGCGTGCATTTATACAACAATGCAACAACAATAAAATAATGCATTGACATAAAAAAGGAAATTTACTTTTGATACTTAAGTACTTTTATAAACAAGTACTTCTGTACTTTTACTTGAGTAAAAATAGTTTTCAACAACTCTTACTTGTAACGGACTAATATTTGACCAGTACTTTTACTTTCACTCGAGTAATGGAGTTGTGTAGTTTGTCCACCTCTGTGTAAAACAACACAGACATCAGTGTGACAAGCGTTTACAAGATCTCATCCTAAAGCTGTAAAGATCAGTGACCTCATCGGAGATCTGCTGGGCCAATCGGATGGCCACGTTGCGCAGCATGCACTCGGAGGCGGGGTTGGGAATGCTCTGGAGGGCGTTCTGTAGCACCAGAGCCTGATCGTGGGTCGCCTGGTTTATCTGGAACACAAACAGAAGGTCACACCACCGTCAGAGGTCAGAGGTCAGGGTCAAGCGGTGAGGTAGGGTTGGGGGAAGTCGCACCGGTGAGGCCGGGTTGGTGCCCTCCACCACAGGCTGGCACGCCTCTGCCACCGCCTTCACGTGCCCGAACCCGATGGCGGTCAGCATGAGTTTGGCGATCTTCAGGGTGTTCAGGTAAGCACCGCGCCTCGTCTCCGTGTCCGCATTGGGGAGGAAGTTGTTCCTAGTGAGCATGCCCAGGACCAGCGGGAGACCGCCACTCTTCAAGAAGTTGAACTGGAAGTCACTGGCATCATCTCCCAGAGTTCCACTGGCCGGCATCAGCAGGGCATACACCACCTGAGAGAGAAGATGTGTTCCAAAACGTAATGAGCTGCGGTTTACACTCAATAATCACTAATATTACTGACATCAGATAGAGCTGGGCGGTATGACCAAAAATCTATATCACGGTATTTTTCTAAATTATATCGGTTTCACGATATCTGACGGTATTTTCCCCTATGCATGACCGGGTGTTAATCACATTCTCTACTGATTGAGAGAGGAAATACTGCAGCAGATTGACCAGAATGCCCTGTTTTACTGTCATGATGAGTGAATATTGTAGAAAAAGTCCACACTAGAGTTAATACAGGTTTACTAAGCCCCACACAATGATGCTGTGGAGAGACAACAACCAATAAAACACAAACTACACACTCATACTTACAGACTCCTGAAGATTAAAAGTTGAGTTGAGGGCACCTTAAGCATTTAAAAAATCTAACCCTATATAATAACAAACTGCCCAAACGAGGAGAAACACGGATATTTGCAATACATTTCGAGCATTCTCTGAAGGAATGACACACATCAGTTAAACACAGAAAGAATAAAGCAGTTACTTTTGGCCCATTCTTCTTTGAATTGTCAGTTTATTTATTAATTTACATCATTGTCTTTTGTGTAGCAGAATAATCCATCGTGTCAGTGTGTTCGTGATCAGACATACGGTTATATCAGTGTAATCAGTGCATACATTTCATTTTAATAAGACGTGATGAAATATGTGCGCTCTCTCTCGCGTGCCGCGCGTAGTTTGAATTCTCCACTGTAATCAAAGGCTGAATCCGAAATCGCCCCCTATAACCTCAAATAGCAACCTCAATGGCATTATTTGGAGGGGACAGCACTTTGTAGTGGTGTCCTAAACCCTAGTGGACATTATGAGTGCACTTATTCTATCCCATTGCACCGCAATAACGAGTGTACAGCCGATGAACACACAACGCTGTCCAACTTCACGCACGTTTTCAATCACTCCTTCAAATAAAGTGATAAAGTAGGGAATAGTGAATGAGAGTATAGGATTCAGCCATAGGCTGTGCTGTAATGCGATCTCAACTGAGTCTGAATGCTTTTACTACAGTGCATCAGTGAAATGTGTCCCCTCAAACAATGACGCGCTGCGCCGCGTTCCGGACGTTGTTTAAGTGACATATACCGGTATTGCGGTATCATCAAAATTCATAACATAAAATAAATAAATACCGGTATTCGGTATTAACCGGTATACAGCCCAGCACTAACATCAGATGAGAACAGAACTTGAGCTGAATAATGACATCACTAGCCACGTTTACATGCGCACCCTTTAGTCATTCCGATTAAAATCTTTCCGATGGAAAGATTCGGTGGACTGTTTACATGAGACGTTATCTAAACCCATCCAATTATTACAGTGTTTTCATTAACGATTATAACCTTGGGAGCAGTTATATGATGGATAGATGCACTTTTATGAGCTTCAGACTCAATGACCCGTCACTGCCATTATAAAGCTGGGAAGAGCAGGACATTATTAATATAACTCTGATTGTGTTCATCTGAGAGAAGAGTGTCACACACACCTAGGATGAGTAAATCATGGGTTATCTTCATTTTTGGGTGAGCCCTTTAACCCTAACCCTAGTGTACATGAGCCAAAGCGTGACGAAACACACACACACACGTTTGTTTTTGTGAAATGTGAGGACATTCCATAGGCATAACGGTTTTTATACCATACAAACTGTATTTTCTATCCCCTTACACTGCCCCTGCCCCTAAACCTACCCATCACACACACACACACACACACACACACACACACACACTGCCCCTGCCCCTAAACCTACCCATCACACACACACACACGCATGAGATACCTCAGTGAGGTAGAGCACTTGTGAAGGGGAGGGGCCGAAGAAGCGTGAATCCAGCGTGGGACTCAGGCTGTTCTCTCCCAGCTTGGCGTGATCCAGACATATGGCCCGCAGGTTCTCCACTGTAGTGGTATCTGTGAACACAAGCACAATCAGCAGCGCTTCGGGCCAGACGTCACATGACAGGTCACATGGGCTGTGCTGTACCTGGAGGCATGAGCTTCATGAGCACTCGAGCTCCGTCTCGCAGTAACGGCATGTTCAAGGTGCAGCCCAGATCAGCGATCTGCCACAGGAAGGAGATGTAGCGCAGGTGCAGCGACATGATCTGAGGACAGAACAACATTCAGCCCAACAGCAGGACAGAGGACCAGATTACTCTGCTGTGATTGGTCGGAAAGCAAACGCTCGTTATCATATCTGAATCTCTGAAACTCTTCCAGTCTCAGCAAACCTGCGCAGGTTCAGCAGGAAGTGAGACTGAATTACTGACTCGTTTCAGTCTTTCTTTATTCATCTGAACTGGTCTTTCTTTGCATTCATACACACACACACACACACACACACACACACACTATGCAGGGCTCGACATTAATGCTTGTCCGGGACAAGTGGATTTTTTGAAGGGGCAAGTGAAAAATAATTTTACTTGCCCGACGGACAAGTATCCTGGTTAAGACGTCAAAACAAAAACTAACTAGTGAATCACCAAAGTGCAGTAATGATTCTGCATCAGTGTAACTGGAGATCAATAGTGGATAATAATATAAAACTAACTGACGTTAATAAGGTTGAGCTGTTGAGGCTCGAGGAGAAAATCCAAAACAAATGAGCGCCGCTCACACACAGAAACTCAGTTAATGTGTCGTTTTTATATAACATATGATACAGTTAAGCAACATCACACTAACAAGAGTGTGTTTTCCTGAACACCATCACGACTGAACATGACAGATTTCATACGCCAGCTCCATAAACAATTATTAACATTAAGTCACTTACATTTTAGAAGCAATATGGAGTTTTTGTTCTATTTCAGCAGCGAAAATAGTTCCAACAAATATCACAGCAGAACCATAACACACCTCACAGCATCAGTGTGTGTTAGTGAATGATTCAGCGTTTGAATCAAAGATTCAATGACCTGTTCGTAAACGACCAACAAATTCTTGAATGATTCAGCCGTTTCACTGAATCGACTCAATGACTCGCTCATTCAGACGGTCTCCTAGGCCCCCTACTGGTGCTTTAGTTTCATCTTTCCAACATTTCTCAATTGCATATGCAATAATATTGAAATTAATCTCATAACATTATTTAATGCAGTTGTAATTTTTCAGTGTAAATGATTTAATTTGATTGGTAACAGCCTATAGTGTCTTATTCTAATTTAATTTATAGATCAAATTTAAGAATATAAACTGAAAGCTGAAGCATATTCTATATTTAATAAGATTATGGAAAAATGCCCTTTATAAAAAGGTACAAATATGACAAATAGGCATATTTAGATATGTCAAAGCTGATTGAACACTGGTGAGAATATTGCTTCAGAATAGATTATATTTACAAAAAATATCCGGACAAGCAAATGTTTTACTCGGACAAGTGAATGACAACGTGTGAACCGGCTTAATGTCGAGCCCTGTTTATGACAGATCATTTCTGAAAGAGCATAATGGGCACTCTAAAGATTTATGTAAGGCAACCTAAAGTCATGTGCACATATAATAAAATATCCAATATTACTCAGATTAAATCTGTAATATCGGACACTGATATGGTGCAGACCTGAGGTGATCACATGACACACAAACACGGTTCTCACCACTCCGGGCAGGCAGCTTTCCACCTCGGGGTTCGGCCCGTCGCTGAAGTGGTTGGCGTGGGTCCCTGGCGACCCGGTGGACGAATCAGAAGAGCTGTCGGGGCTGGAGGGCATGTTGGCACTGACCTGGGTGAGCTTCGCCGTGATGAGCTACAGGAGGAGGCAGTGTTAGCAGCTCATACACGCCAAACACCAAAGCAGAACGACGGGAGTGTGTCTGAAGGACAGGAGTGTGTCTGAAGGACAGGAGTGTGTCTGAAGGACGGGAGTGTGTTTGAAGGACAGGAGTGTGTCTGAAGGACGGGAGTGTGTCTGAAGGACAGGAGTGTGTCTGAAGGACGGGAGTGTGTGTCTGAAGGACGGACGGGAGTGTGTCTGAATGTGTCTGAAGGACGGGAGTGTGTCTGAATGTGTCTGAAGGACGGGAGTGTGTCTGAAGGACGGGAGTGTGTGTCTGAAGGACGGGAGTGTGTGTCCGAAGGACGGGAGTGTGTCTGAAGGACGGGAGTGTGTCTGAAGGACGGGAGTGTGTGTCTGAAGGACGGGAGTGTGTGTCCGAAGGACGGGAGTGTGTCCGAAGGACGGGAGTGTGTCTGAAGGAAGGGAGTGTGTGTCTGAAGGACGGGAGTGTGTCTGAAGGACGGGAGTGTGTCTGAAGGACGGGAGTGTGTCCGAAGGACGGGAGTGTGTCTGAAGGACGGGAGTGTGTGTCTGAAGGACGGGAGTGTGTGTCTGAAGGACGGGAGTGTGTGTCTGAAGGACGGGAGTGTGTCTGAATGTGTCTGAAGGACGGGAGTGTGTGTCTGAAGGACGGGAGTGTGTCTGAAGGACGGGAGTGTGTGTCTGAAGGACGGGAGTGTGTCTGAAGGACGGGAGTGTGTCTGAAGGACGGGAGTGTGTCTGAAGGACGGGAGTGTGTCTGAAGGACGGGAGTGTGTGTCTGAAGGACGGGAGTGTGTCTGAAGGACGGGAGTGTGTCTGAAGGACGGGAGTGTGTTTGAAGGACAGGAGTGTGTCTGAAGGACGGACGGGAGTGTGTCTGAATGTGTCTGAAGGACGGGAGTGTGTCTGAAGGACGGGAGTGTGTGTCTGAAGGACGGGAGTGTGTCTGAAGGACGGGAGTGTGTCTGAAGGACAGGAGTGTGTCCGAAGGACGGGAGTGTGTCTGAAGGACGGGAGTGTGTGTCTGAAGGACGGGAGTGTGTCTGAAGGACGGGAGTGTGTCTGAAGGACGGGAGTGTGTTTGAAGGACAGGAGTGTGTCTGAAGGACGGACGGGAGTGTGTCTGAATGTGTCTGAAGGACGGGAGTGTGTCTGAAGGACGGGAGTGTGTCTGAAGGACGGGAGTGTGTCTGAAGGACGGGAGTGTGTCCGAAGGACGGGAGTGTGTCTGAAGGACGGGAGTGTGTGTCTGAAGGACGGGAGTGTGTGTCTGAAGGACGGGAGTGTGTCTGAATGTGTCTGAAGGACGGGAGTGTGTCTGAAGGACGGGAGTGTGTGTCTGAAGGACGGGAGTGTGTCTGAAGGACGGGAGTGTGTCTGAAGGACGGGAGTGTGTTTGAAGGACAGGAGTGTGTCTGAAGGACGGACGGGAGTGTGTCTGAATGTGTCTGAAGGACGGGAGTGTGTCTGAAGGACGGGAGTGTGTGTCTGAAGGACGGGAGTGTGTCTGAAGGACGGGAGTGTGTCTGAAGGACAGGAGTGTGTCTGAAGGACGGACGGGAGTGTGTCTGAATGTGTCTGAAGGACGGGAGTGTGTCTGAATGTGTCTGAAGGACGGGAGTGTGTCTGAAGGACGGGAGTGTGTGTCTGAAGGACGGACGGGAGTGTGTCTGAATGTGTCTGAAGGACGGGAGTGTGTCTGAATGTGTCTGAAGGACGGGAGTGTGTGTCTGAAGGACGGGAGTGTGTGTCCGAAGGACGGGAGTGTGTCCGAAGGACGGGAGTGTGTCTGAAGGACGGGAGTGTGTGTCTGAAGGACGGGAGTGTGTGTCTGAAGGACGGGAGTGTGTCTGAAGGACGGGAGTGTGTTTGAAGGACGGGAGTGTGTCCGAAGGACGGGAGTGTGTCTGAAGGACAGGAGTGTGTGTGAAGGACGGACGGGAGTGTGTCTGAAGGACGGGAGTGTGTCTGAAGGACGGGTGTGTGTCTGAAGGACGGGAGTGTGTGTCTGAAGGACGGGAGTGTGTCTGAAGGACGGGAGTGTGTTTGAAGGACGGGAGTGTGTCCGAAGGACGGGAGTGTGTCCGAAGGACGGGAGTGTGTCTGAAGGACAGGAGTGTGTGTGAAGGACGGACGGGAGTGTGTCTGAAGGACGGGAGTGTGTTTGAAGGACGGGAGTGTGTCCGAAGGACGGGAGTGTGTTTGAAGGACGGGAGTGTGTGTCTGAATGTGTCTGAAGGACGGGAGTGTGTCTGAATGTGTCTGAAGGACGGGAGTGTGTCTGAATGTGTCTGAAGGACGGGAGTGTGTCTGAAGGACGGGAGTGTGTTTGAAGGACGGGAGTGTGTCTGAAGGACGGGAGTGTGTCTGAAGGACGGGAGTGTGTCTGAATGTGTCTGAAGGACGGGAGTGTGTCTGAATGTGTCTGAAGGACGGGAGTGTGTCTGAAGGACGGGAGTGTGTTTGAAGGACGGGAGTGTGTCTGAAGGACGGGAGTGTGTCTGAAGGACGGGAGTGTGTCTGAATGTGTCTGAAGGACGGGAGTGTGTCTGAATGTGTCTGAAGGACGGGAGTGTGTCTGAAGGACAGGAGTGTGTCTGAAGGACGGGAGTGTGTCTGAAGGACAGGAGTGTGTTTGAAGGACAGGAGTGTGTTTGTACAGCTCACAGTTTTATCTTTGAGGTTCAGCTGGCCAATCAGCCGGCGGTCGTCAGCGGGGTCCACGATCTCTCCTCCAATGAACAGCTCCGCTTTGGTGTGTGTGCTGTTGGCTTTGATGCGAGAGAGGATGCAGCGGCGGACGGAGCCGATGGTGTCGTTGGTGTGGGACCAGATGTCCAGATCCTCCACCTGACGGCCCTGATTGGGAAACCGCACCACCAGAGTGATGTGCTTCCCGCGGAAGGCCCTGGAACACAGAGTCCACACACACCCAATGAGAGAACGCCAAACCTTTCCTCCTTTGGCCACACGTGCTCATTAAACGGCTGGGTATGGACACATATTTCACGATTCAATTCCATTTCTAAAGCTTTCGATTGGATTCCGATCCGATTAGATTAATTTGGATATAGCCTGTATCAGGTACACAACAATCTCTCCACTAATGCTGTACTGTACATGGCGTCAGTGGGTAATGCATTACTGTAATATTGAAGGCTAATTTAATTTGTAGTCTATACAAACAAATTACACTCAAGGATTATACAATTATAACGATTACATGATCATACAAATCATGGCTGTCATAAAACTTTACAGATTTATTCAAACATGCATTAAATATTGAAGAAAATGATAATGAATATGTAATGTGGTGCATATATTTATCAAAATGCAGTTAATTTTTCTAGCCCACTGACGAGTTTATGGACACTGGATATAGTAAATGTGACTACTCATGTAGTGTGTACTCATGTAGTGTAGTGTGTACTCATGTAGTGTGTACTCATGTAGTGTAGTGTGTACTCATGTAGTGTGTACTCATGTAGTGTAGTGTGTACTCATGTAGTGTAG
This sequence comes from Gobio occitaniae, assembly GCA_033150135.1. Classification (NCBI taxonomy): domain Eukaryota; kingdom Metazoa; phylum Chordata; class Actinopteri; order Cypriniformes; family Gobionidae; genus Gobio; species Gobio occitaniae. Next base: position 35,138 of record JARQWZ010004976.1, read on the forward strand.
TGTGTACTCATGTAGTGTGTACTCATGTAGTGTAGTGTGTACTCATGTAGTGTGGTGTGTACTCATGTAGTGTGGTGTGTACTCATGTAGTGTAGTGTGTACTCATGTAGTGTGTACTCATGTAGTGTAGTGTGTACTCATGTAGTGTAGTGTGTACTCATGTAGTGTAGTGTGTACTCATGTAATGTGTACTCATGTAGTGTAGTGTGTACTCATGTAGTGTGTACTCATGTAGTGTAGTGTGTACTCATGTAGTGTAGTGTGTACTCATGTAGTGTGTACTCATGTAGTGTAGTGTGTACTCATGTAGTGTGTACTCATGTAGTGTAGTGTGTACTCATGTAGTGTAGTGTGTACTCATGTAGTGTGTACTCATGTAGTGTAGTGTGTACTCATGTAGTGTAGTGTGTACTCATGTAGTGTGTACTCATGTAGTGTAGTGTGTACTCATGTAGTGTGTACTCATGTAGTGTAGTGTGTACTCATGTAGTGTGGTGTGTACTCATGTAGTGTGGTGTGTACTCATGTAGTGTAGTGTGTACTCATGTAGTGTAGTGTGTACTCATGTAGTGTAGTGTGTACTCATGTAGTGTAGTGTGTACTCATGTAATGTGTACTCATGTAGTGTAGTGTGTACTCATGTAGTGTGTACTCATGTAGTGTAGTGTGTACTCATGTAGTGTATGTGTACTCATGTAGTGTAGTGTGTACTCATGTAGTGTGTACTCATGTAGTGTAGTGTGTACTCATGTAGTGTAGTGTGTACTCATGTAGTGTGTACTCATGTAGTGTAGTGTGTACTCATGTAGTGTAGTGTGTGCTCATGTAGTGTAGTGTGTACTCATGTAGTGTGTACTCATGTAGTGTGTACTCATGTAGTGTGTACTCATGTAGTGTAGTGTGTACTCATGTGTGTGTACTCATGTAGTGCAGTGTGTACTCATGTAGTGTGTACTCATGTAGTGTAGTGTGTACTCGTGTGTGTACTCATGTAGTGCAGTGTGTACTCATGTAGTGTGTACTCATGTAGTGTAGTGTGTACTCATGTAGTGTGGTGTGTACTCATGTAGTGTAGTGTGTACTCATGTAGTGTGTACTCATGTAGTGTAGTGTGTACTCGTGTAGTGTAGTGTGTACTCATGTAGTGTAGTGTGTACTCATGTAGTGTGTACTCATGTAGTGTAGTGTGTACTCATGTAGTGTAGTGTGTGCTCATGTAGTGTAGTGTGTACTCATGTAGTGTGTGCTCATGTAGTGTGTACTCATGTAGTGTGTACTTATTTAGTGTGTACTCATGTAGTGTAGTGTGTACTCATGTAGTGTGTACTCATGTAGTGTAGTGTGTACTCATGTAGTGTAGTGTGTACTCATGTAGTGTGTACTCATGTAGTGTGTACTCATGTAGTGTAGTGTGTACTCGTGTAGTGTAGTGTGTACTCGTGTAGTGTGTACTCATGTAGTGTAGTGTGTACTCGTGTAGTGTAGTGTGTACTCGTGTAGTGTAGTGTGTACTCATGTAGTGTAGTGTGTACTCGTGTAGTGTAGTGTGTACTCGTGTAGTGTAGTGTGTACTCGTGTAGTGTGTACTCGTGTAGTGTAGTGTGTACTCGTGTAGTGTAGTGTGTACTCATGTAGTGTAGTGTGTACTCATGTTGTGTAGTGTGTACTCGTGTAGTGTAGTGTGTGCTCATGTAGTGTAGTGTGTACTCATGTGTGTGTGTGGAGCAGCACCTGGACATGGGCAGGATGGTGCGCTCCTCATGGAAGTCGCTGTCGCACTCATTGATGTACTCATGTAGTGTAGTGTGTACTCATGTAGTGTAGTGTGTACTCATGTAGTGTAGTGTGTGCTCATGTAGTGTAGTGTGTACTCATGTAGTGTAGTGTGTACTCATGTAGTGTAGTGTGTACTCATGTAGTGTAGTGTGTACTCGTGTAGTGTGTGCTCATGTAGTGTAGTGTGTACTCATGTAGTGTAGTGTGTACTCATGTAGTGTAGTGTGTACTCGTGTAGTGTAGTGTGTACTCATGTGTGTGTGTGGAGCAGCACCTGGACATGGGCAGGATGGTGCGCTCCTCATGGAAGTCGCTGTCGCACTCATTGATGTACTCTTTGAGCACCGTGAGCACGCGCACCATGCGGATCGCCTCCTGTCTGGCACAGTTGATGCTGTCCTTGTCCCCCTCCAGCACACACAGCGTGTCGTACGAGGCCTTGAGGCGGTCGAAGCACGACTGGATGAAGTCCTCGTGGATCTCCACCTGTGAACAGCAGCAGGTCAGACGTGATGAGAGGAAGGAAGGGTCACCTGATTCTAGGGGTGGAGAAAAGGTCGATGCATCGCGATTCGTCATCCAACGATTCAGAATCGATTCTGTGTTCAATTGACCTATCGGTAAGCCCCGCCCCCCTTAGTTACTGTTGCTAACTCGGACAAACATACGGAGTTGCTATATCTTACAATGTACAGCTGTCAGTGTGAAAAACCTTATCCCAAGATGTGTTTGGACACAAATTGTAGCGTATATCCCGTCCGAATGATGGCCAAACTTAACTGATGGTTTATCAAGTTTATTACATCGTTATTCACTCCAAAAAAATCATCGTAAGAGCTGAACAAACAAAGCATAAGAAGTGCGCATTAACGTCTCATTCACAAACTCTCTCTCTCCGTTGCATTACCATTAAAGGGGTGGTAAAACACATTCTTTTGAAGGCTTGATTGTGTTTGAGAACTGATTATTCTTAATGACGGTTCTTTGGCTTACTATGTTTCATTAGAGCCTGTTAATCTTGAATATAACTGTTAATAAAAATAAAAGTATTGAAAGAAATCTTCATAATAATTTTTAATATGGCAATACTGTCAAACAGATATTCTAACTATAAACAAAACGCATATTAGCTTCGATATTGGTCAAAATGTAAAGTTCATGTATTTGCACAGCAGGATAATTAGTTACCAAAAATGTATGTTAAGAATCGTGTTGGGAATCGGATCGTTACTCCCAGAGTCTGAATCGGATGGAATCGTGAAGTGCCTGGAGATTCCCAGCCCTACCTGATTGACTTGTAGTTTTGGTCCGAGGTTGGTGTAGATTTCTTTCAGCAGGTCTATAGCCCGTGTGGCGATGTCATCACTGCCTTGGATCACAACCTGTGGACAGAAAACGGAAAATCTCAAGTTTGAGCATCACTGTGATGAAATCAGCCGGGAAATATTGTGTGTGTGTTGTATCGACACACAGACGGCAAGAGACGATCTATTCAGGGCCTGAAGTATTGAGTATAATTTTACTCTAAGCTCTGCGCAGAATGCATTATACACACATCACAGGAATATTTTATTACAATACTCAGCATATCGTCTATCAGTAATATCTCGTGGCGTAACGTGTGTGTGTGAATGTGTGTGTGTGTGAGAGAGTGTGTGGGCATGTTTTTGTGAAATATCAGGACACAAATGTGTATAATGACATGGATATTACAAAAAGAGGGAGAAATATGAGGACGTTCCCCATGTCCTCACTTTTCAAAATGCTTATAAATCACAGAATGAGGTTTTTTTCACAGAAAGTAAACTGTGCAGTGTGTGTGTGTGTGTGTGTGTGTGTGTGTGTGTGTGTGTGTGTGTATGTGTGTGTGTTGGGTAGGTTTAGGGGCAGGGGCAGTGTGTGTGTGTGTGTTGGGTAGGTTTAGGGGCAGAGCAGTGTGTGTGTGTGTGTGTGTGTGTGTGATGGGTAGGTTTAGGGGCAGGGGCAGTGTGTGTGTGTGTGTGTGTGTGAGATGGGTAGGTTTAGGGGCAGGGGCAGTGTGTGTGTGTGTGTTGGGTAGGTTTAGGGGCAGAGCAGTGTGTGTGTGTGTGTGTGTGTGTGTGATGGGTAGGTTTAGGGGCAGGGGCAGTGTGTGTGTGTGTGTGTGTGTGAGATGGGTAGGTTTAGGGGCAGGGGCAGAGTGTGTGTGTGTGTGTGTGATGGGTAGGTTTAGGGGCAGGGGCAGTGTGTGTGTGTGTGTGTGTGTGTGTGTGTGTGTGTGTGTGTGTGTGTGTGATGGGTAGGTTTAGGGGCAGTGTGTGTGTGTGTGTGTGTGTGTGATGGGTAGGTTTAGGGGCAGTGTAAGGAGATAGAAAATACGGTTTGTACGGTATAAAAACCATTACGCCTATGGAATGCCCTCACATTTCACAAAAACAAACATGTGTGTGTGTGTGTGTGTGTGTGTGTGTGAGTGTGTGTGTGTGTGTGTGAGTGTGTGTGTGTGTAGTTTACCCTCCAGAGGTAGTCGAGCCCGATCAGCTCCAGGTCATCCATCATGTATGCCCGCCGCTTGGCCACCAGCTTGCCCTCTCTGCAGTTGACGGCTTTAAAGAAGCGCTCGAAGCACTTCATGCCGTTCTCCGTCAGCAGGGTCGGGTCCAGCTGCAGAACGTTGTTCTCGAAGAAGTCCTTGTTGATATCCGGGTCCAGATCCGGCTCGTCGCCCATGAGCTTGGAGTACCACTTAAAGCAGGCCTCGCGGTCGCACAGGAACACGGCGTTCTCCGCCAGACACTTCCAGATCTGCTTGGCCTGCGGAGCACAGAGCCACAGCTGGCCGTCCTTCAGCAGGAACCTGAGCAGCAGCAGAAGCGTTAAGGGTTAGTTCACCCAAAAATGTAAATTGTGTCATTAATGACTGAGCCTCATGTGGTTGGACACCCGTCAGACCTCCGTTCATCTTCAGACACAAATGAAGATATTTTAGTGTAAATCTGATGCTCTGAAAGGCCTCCATTGGCTCAACTTTACACTCTCAAGACCCTTAAAAGACACTAAAGACTAAAGTTACAAAGTCCATCTCACTACAGCGGCTCTACAATAACTTTATGAAGACGAGAATAGTTTCTGTGCGCAAAAAAACCCTAAATAACGACTTATATAGTGATGACGATTTCAAAACACGGCCTCATGAAGCTTCGAAGCGTTAAGAATCAGTGAGTCGATTCAGCGGTTCAGAGCGTTATGAATCAGTGAGTCGATTCAGCGGTTCAGAGCGTTATGAATCAGTGAGTCGAATGAGCAGTTTGAATCGCCAAATTTCAGCAGTTTGACGGTTTGACACGCGATCCGAATCATCATTCGGCTCACTGATTCATAACGCTCTGAACCGCTGAATCGACTCACTGATTCATAACGCTCTGAACTGCTGAATCAACTCACTGATTCATAACGCTCTGAACCGCTTAATCGACTCACTGATTCATAACGCTCTGAACCGTTGAATCGACTCACTGATTCATAACGCTCCGAACCGCTGAATCGACTCACTGATTCATAACGCTCTGAACCGCTTAATCGACTCACTGATTCATAACGCTCTGAACCGCTGAATCGACTCACTGATTCATAACGCTCTGAACCGCTGAATCGACTCACTGATTCATAACGCTCTGAACCGCTTAATCGACTCACTGATTCTTAACGCTCTGAACCGTTGAATCGACTCACTGATTCATAACGCTCCGAACCGCTGAATCGACTCACTGATTCATAACGCTCTGAACCGCTTAATCGACTCACTGATTCATAACGCTCTGAACCGCTTAATCGACTCACTGATTCATAACGCTCTGAACCGCTTAATCGACTCACTGACTCATAACGCTCTGAACCGCTGAATCGACTCACTGATTCATAACGCTCTGAACCGCTGAATCGACTCACTGATTCATAACGCTTCGAAGCTTCATGAGGCCGTGTTTTGAAATCGTCATCACTATATAAGTCGTTATTTAGGGTTTTTTGTGCACAGAAACTATTCTGGTCTTCATAAAGTTATTGTAGAGCCGCTGTAGTGAGATGGACTTTGTAACTTTAGTCTTTAGTGTCTTTTAAGGGTCTTGAGAGTGTAAAGTTGAGCCAATGGAGGCCTTTCAGAGCATCAGATTTACTCTAAAATATCTTCATTTGTGTCTGAAGATGAACGGAGGTCTGACGGGTGTCCAACCACATGAGGCTCAGTCATTAATGACACAATTTACATTTTTGGGTGAACTAACCCTTTAAGGCCTTTGCACACTGAGTCCGAAATTTTCGCATGCGTTTTTTCGCATTCGTGATCCGAAAAATTCGTCACGCACAGAGACCTTGCACACTGAGTCCGATGCGTATTAATGAATGCGTTACGGAAAAAACGCAAAAAAATACAAAATGCCGTCTTCAAGTAGTGAGGATGATTTTTTGTCCACTCTCGTCTTAAAAAAGAGAAAAAGAAAGAGGAATTAATGGGTCCATCATCCACTCCTGCGATTGCGTAGAGATGAAGGAGAGCTCCACCTCCTTATCAAGAGCTGCGGGATTATCCAGACCCATCCGAAGTTTATTTTATAATGCCAGTGGCTCAGTTTGATGCTTTGCTAGCGATACTGGAGCCACATATTAAAAAGAAGACCACCAATCTCTGTGAATCAATTCATCCTGAACAAAGACTGGCAGTATGCCTCGCGCACGCACGCACGCACGCACGCACGCACGCACGCACGCACGCACGCACGCACGCACGCACGCACGCACGCACGCACGCACGCACGCACGCACGCACGCACGCACGCACGCACGCCACGCACACACACACACACACACACACACACACACACACACACACACACACACACACACACACACACACACACACACACACACACACGCTTCCGGTTTACAGAGACTTGGTGAGCTATAATTATAGCTGTGATTTAATAATATTAGTAGTGTTTTTGATACAATAATATATAAGGGTATCTGAGCACTGGCGATTCATTGCCCAGCACTGCCAGCAGTTTAGGTTGGGCATCAGCTGTAGATGGAAAAAACGGATGCAAAAAACGCAGAAAATCGAACCTGTTCCGAGTTTTTTTTTGACGGACGAAAGTTTCGGAGGCAGTGTGCAAGTGTGATTGACATAACGTGAGGTCGAATTTATTTTTTTAAGTGCGAAAATTTTGCATGCAAATTTCGGACTCAGTGTGCAAAGGCCTTTAGTTGTGTGAGATCTCCTGTCAAAGGTGTGTGTGTGAGACCAGAGCATCACTGACCGCAGGAAGTTGAGTCTCTCCTGCACTTCCTGTACGTGGCTGTACCGGCTGCCCACTCGAACCGTCTGCGGGTCAAAGCCTGGATGCTCTGAGACAAGGAATTACAACAGGTTCACATGCACTCATCTTCAGATTAACCCTACATTTTGAGTCACGTTCTTAAATGTGCATTACCCCTCTGCTGCTCTTCCTCTAGGGGGCGCATTGGTCGTCTTCCCGGACACCTAAAAATCAAACTTCCTCCACCCCAGTAAAACCAATGCAGTTTATTTTTCTTCGATACTATTTTTTCTTTTTAATTTTGTATTTTGAGATGATTTGATGGTATTTTTTTATATTTATGCAATAATTATGGTCTATTTTTGCCATTGAAAATTATACAAACATTAATTATTGCAGTATTTCAGGTTAAAATAGAGACTAGGCCTTCAAAATATATATTTTTGAAGGCAGATTAGCGCCTCTTTTGGAAATATTTAAGAAATCCTGCACTCATGCTTCTCTTTTGAACACATTTAATGATTTTTCTTTTTTGATGGATTTGAATATATATTTTAAGAAATCTTAAAGACTATTTATTATAAAGTTTTAGATTTTTTTTTTTGTTAGAAATATAGATTTTTTTCTGTGAATTTGTGTTTTTGCAGATTTCCCATTAATTTCCTATCGGGTAATTTTTGACCGAAAAGCACAAGTGGGAGTATTTTTTCTACGATGCACTTACAACCATCATTTTTGTGTGTGTGTTTAAATACATAATGCTAGAAAAGTCACCAAGTTTCATATCATTCTGATGAAGCGGTGATTTTTAAAAATTCTAAATGTGGTTTATAGGTTCAGTTTTTCATAGGTGTGTGTGTATAAGTGTGTGTGTGTGACTGTGTGTGTGTGTGTGTGTGTGTGTGTGGACTGGCAATCCCTAAGTTATGGGGACAAAATGTCCCCACAAAGATGGCAATATCCGAAATCCTCGTCCTTGTGGGGACATTTTTAGGTCCCCATGAGGAAAACATCTTATAAATCAGACTAAGTGATGTTCTTTCAAAATATAAAAATGCAGAATGTCTCCTGATGGGTAGGTTTAGGGGCAGGGGCAGTGTGTGTGTGTGTGTGTGTGTGTGATGGGTAGGTTTAGGGGCAGTGTGTGTGTGTGTGTGTATGTGATGGGTAGGTTTAGGGGCAGGGGCAGTGTGTGTGTGTGTGTGTGATGGGTAGGTTTAGGGGCAGGGGCAGTGTGTGTGTGATGGGTAGGTTTAGGGGCAGTGTGTGTGTGTGTGTGTGTGCGTGATGAGTAGGTTTAGGGGCAGTGTGTGTGTGTGTGTGTGTATGTGTGTGTGTGATGGGTAGGTTTAGGGGCAGGGGCAGTGTGTGTGTGTGTGTGTGTGATGGGTAGGTTTAGGGGCAGGGGCAGTGTGTGTGTGTGTGTGTGTGTGTGATGGGTAGGTTTAGGGGCAGTGTGTGTGTGTGTGTGTGCGTGATGAGTAGGTTTAGGGGCAGTGTGTGTGTGTGTGTGTGTGTGTATGTGTGTGTGTGATGGGTAGGTTTAGGGGCAGGGGCAGTGTGTGTGTGTGTGTGTGTGATGGGTAGGTTTAGGGGCAGTGTGTGTGTGTGTGTGTGTGTGTGTGATGGGTAAGTTTAGGGGCAGTGTGTGTGTGTGTGTGTGTGTGTGTGTGATGGGTAGGTTTAGGGGCAGTGTGTGTGTGTGTGTGTGTGTGTGTGTGTGATGGGTAGGTTTAGGGGCAGTGTGTGTGTGTGTGTGTGTGTGTGTGATGGGTAGGTTTAGGGGCAGGGGCAGTGTGTGTGTGTGTGTGATGGGTAGGTTTAGGGGCAGTGTGTGTGTGTGTGTGTGTGTGTGTGTGTGATGGGTAGGTTTAGGGGCAGGGGCAGTGTGTGTGTGTGTGTGTGTGTGTGTGATGGGTAGGTTTAGGGGCAGTGTGTGTGTGTGTGTGTGTGTGTGTGTGTGTGTGTGTGTGATGGGTAGGTTTAGGGGCAGTGTGTGTGTGTGTGTGTGTGTGTGTGTGTGTGATGGGTAGGTTTAGGGGCAGTGTAGGGGGATAGAATATACAGTATGTACGGTATAAAAACCATTGTGCCTATGGAAAGTCCCCATAAAACATGAAAATCCAACATGTGTGTGTGTGTCAATATCACACTCTTAATGTTTTAGAGTGTCACTGCTGTGTACTTTTTTTCAGCATCGTGGCCGATTTGTAGATTGTACACACAAATATTCTATATATTTTTTGTGTTTACATCCCTAATGCTAGAAAAGTCACCAAGTTTCATATCATTCTGATGAAGCTGTGATTTTTTACATTTCAAAACAGAAAATGTTCCGACCGAAGAGCACCAGAGGGTTAAATAGATGCAAAACAACGGCACACACACAGTTCCCCGTGTTCAGAACGAGCTCACTTAATCAGATGTAAACCCTGTTCATGTGTGAACCCTGACCTTTGGAGAACTGCCTCATGTTCTCCATGTACGCGGACAGGTTCTCGGCCACCAGCGTGACGAGGGCGTGATTGTGCTGAAGCTGGTTGATCAGATCGTGGCGATAGAAGACGTGCGGACTCCTCTGGGTCTGACTGCACCGCAGACAAAACACAATCACACACACAGAAGAGACACACGGAGTGTGTGAGACCTGCTCAATCACTCACCTGAGGTTCTGCGGAGCTTCTCCAAACAAGCTGCAGATCTCCCTGATCTGCTTCAGAGCCGGAATCACCCACTTATCGTTGGTCCGGAGCTCCTCGATGAAGCGATCGATCCACTGCATCTTCTGTGTGTCGCGGTCCTGTATCAGCACAAACTAGCGTTCATTTCGGCAGACGAGACTAAATATGTTCGTCAACAACCTTTTTTTCCCATGACGAAGACGAGACGATGACGAGACTGCACCAATGTCCAAAAACACAGACTGATGTGGCGTCACACCGGACACGATTCGCGCGAAGGTGGCCGCTTGAACATGTTGAGTTTACTCGCTTCAATCGCGCGTGACATTCACTGCACAACAGGCGTGATTCTCCTCATGGGCGGAGCTTCTGCCAGCGGCTCGTCTTGTTGAGAAATGGCTGACATGGGCTGTGTTTACACGTCTTTTTTTTGTTAAAATCTACTGTTAATGTGTGACAAAAGGTAGTTTTAAGACTTTTTCAGTCGATAATGTAGTAGTTTAAAGCTCAAATCAGTGGTTTATTTATATAAAGAGTGTCTATTTGAACATGTGATGTGGTGTTTTGGGAGTTGTGAGCTCCAGTGGATCAGCGGCGCTCATTAACCCGGTGAGATCAGCCTTTCCTCAGCCAGTTCTTCTGCCGCTGGCTCTGATGTCTCTGTGGCGGCTCCAGATATAATTCGTCTTGTAACGGCCGATCTTTGCTCTCATGGATCTATAATTTGTTCCCTGGCAAATCGTTTAGGCTGAAGGCAAAGAGAAGTTTCATTACTTTATATTTTTAGGCTATAACTGTACGTTGCAGTTGTAACGTTAGCCGACTAGCACTGACTTTGAATGTTTGACTGCATTGTTTGCTTTATTTCATGTATAGCTTGTTATACATTACTTCTACTTTTGTATTATTGATCAAACATAAACTTGCATTTAACAAAAAGAGACTGTGTTGTGTTTCATGTCATTTAATGTTATCACAGTGATAATCATATTGTCTGAACCAGATATTAATATACAGATTTTCTCCTCATTGTTGTCACTACTAGAGCAAGCTCCTGATTGGTTAACGCGGCGCGAAATATCCGCCAAAGTTTAGATTTTTCAACTTGAGCGATTCGCGCGTTCAAAACGCACAATTCGCGTCCTTCGCGCCGCCTCAAACACGCGAATCGCGCCGCAGAATGCCATTCCGTGTCTCTGCATTGACTTAACATGTAAATCACTCACGCGAATCGCGTCCGGTGTGAACGCACCATGAGACTAAACTAACATGCACTATTGTTGACGAAAAAGGACGAGACTAAAATGTTTTGCATAAAATAAAAACTAAGATAAAATCTCTCTTGATTTTCGTCTACAATCGTCTCTACTTTTTCATCATGAGATGAATATTCACTAGGGGTGTAACGGTACACAAAACTGACGGTACGTACCTCGGTTTTGAAGTCACGGTTCGGTACGGATTCGGTACAGCAGTTTTACAAAATTGCTTTTTATTAATTTTTATTCAACAGTGGTTTAATGAAAAAAAATTGTGTCTGTCCTTAAATTAATTCAGTTATAACTAAAAGTTTCTTAAAGATAATGCTGTAAACTATATAGGGAGCCCTTACTTACATATTGCTATTAAAGATTAACAACAGAGCCCAAACTATTAGCCTAAATTCAGTTGCTATTTATTTTTAGATATAATAATCAACACTCATAAGCTTCACATAAGGCAGTTTTTGCAGTAACTTCTAAATCGAATTATTATAATTTTTTCTCCAATTTTTTGTTGAAATATAATCATTTAGTGGCTGTAATTTTAATGACAGGTTTATTTAAACATACATTAAATAAACAAGACATCACTAACAGGCTAAGTAGTATATAATGAATATATAGGCTAATATAATGAATATATAGGCTAATATAGTGCATGTATTCAGTGAAAGAGTTAATCTCTCTAACGTTAGTGAGCTAACAGCTGTGGACACTGAATGACTTCTGAGGTAAACGTGATTCTACACGACATTGTTTACCAGCTGTTTTATTGTCTTTCCGCGGTTGAATCACCGATGGAGTGATTACACAACATATGATACGTTTCAGTAAGTTGTAATGTATCCTCAACAAGATATTAATTTATATTTATTCTCTTCCTGATCGCGACGCGTTCACTCGCGCGGCGCGCGCTGCCGCTCGAAGTTGAACTGATACGCGTCTATCAGTCACGTAACATTAAAGAGCATTAAAATGCATTTATCGTTTGAATTTCGTGATAAAATGGACTGAATACTCAATATGTTTGTGTGGGAACTAGGATTGAAGTGTGTTCCGCGCTTTAAACAAGCCGACTGTTAACTGTTAAAGATTGCATTCATAACCGTTCGGTACACGCGTGCACCGAACCGAGAGCCTTGTACCGAAACGGTTCAATACGAATACGTGTACCGTTACACCCCTAATATTCAGCTGTTCAAAATATTCCGAATGAGTTGGTGCTGTTGCTCATGTACAGTCTCAGACTCATGTCACATGGTTCCTGGAGCGCTCAATACTTCTAGCGCTGTGTCAATACATTTGAATGGCTTAAGTCAGGGGTTTTTAAACTTAATGATGCCAAGGACCACCAAATATGATGAACCTTTTATTAGGGACCCCCTTCCTAAAATCCATCTATACATTTTTATGAATGAAAAAAAAAAAACATTAAAGCTACTCTGTGTAACTTTTTTAGTTTGTTCTTAGCTAAAAACACTTAGTTCTTTCAAAAATATATGTGCTCATTAATGTATATTTACTTCTTTCAAGTAATAAAGTATTCTTGTAAGTTTATAATATGCCATTGTAAACACATACGGGTGAGGGTTTGAATGCGGGTCGCCATGTTGCCCCTCCATCTGGAAAGTACATTAGCCAAAGAGGGACATTCCCGTGAATTCAAGCTTGGCCTTTGGCGTTTTAACACTCGATGGCTCCGTATCGAATGTGGACGAGGTCGAGCTGGAAGCCATGTTAATCTTGGACTAAATCGGCCACCGTAGGAGTTAAAACGAAATCGGAATTGAGAGGAACAGAAACTAATATTCACTGGATGGTCATACACAAGTTCACCACTAGATGGAGGAAAATATCACACAGTGGAGCTTTAAGTGTGACATTATAAATACAATACACTGTTTCCAAACTTAAATGGGCTATGCTTAATGTTAGATGTATAAACCAGGATAAGAAAATTTTCAATTAAAAATAATTTGTATAAGCAACTTTCACCATAAATCTATGCAAACAGCGGATGTACTGTGTTAAGAATACCGCCTTACAACCCCAGTGAGCGAGATAAAGCGGGCTATAGTGAGAAAAACTCATTAAAGATACAATGCAAACATATACTACAATTTTGGAAAGTATGTATACGGCAAGAAAGGAGAGAAATTAAACCTTTAGAATGTTTGGTAGACTTTATCCATATTTGCTTTGTCTTTTAATTCTATGAAATTTTCTGGGGACCCCAGTTTGAAAACCCCTGCCTTAAGTTACACAACAGCTTCACTATACAGGTGTTTGCAGCAATTTTTGGTAAACAGTACAGCATAGTGTGCATTGATTATTACGTCAACCACATTTACGGTCTCATTTTATTACGGAGAGTGATGGAGATCAACATTGTTAACATTAAATGTTAATGTTTGTCTTGTATTTAGCCCTCTTACTAATCAGTCACACTTATACTCATTGGTGGTCAAATATGACACCTTAACTATGTTTAAAATAAATAGCCCATATTTTAGTTCAATAATATTTATTGAATATTTTGAGGATATCTTTTGGTACTAAATACTATTTGTGCAATAAGTATGGTCCATTAATGCCCACTTAAAACATTTGTCTTCTAATATTTGTATTATTTATATTACAATTGGTGTAGAAATTAAGGTTAAAATAGAGAATTCCAATGCAAAGAGGAGAATTAGAGTCATTTTGTGGCTGGAAAAATAAAAAGTTTCATTTGTAATGCCATTACATGTAGTCTAGTAAAGTATTGCAGATCATAACTGCTGACTTATTTGAGAAATTTAAAAATGTTAATAATAGTGAATAGTAAAGAATGCAAGCAAATATAATTTAACCCCCAAAAAGTGTAAAATAGTGCTAAAAGACATATTTATGTCTCCTTATGTACAGTAGGATATATATTAGGGCTGTCAAAAGATTAATCGCATCCAAAATAAAAGTTTGTGTTTACATAATAAATGTGTGTGTACTCTGTTAATTATTATTTATATATAAATACACACACAAGCATGTATATATTTAAGAAAAAAATATTATTTTTATATATAAAACATTTATATTTATATATATTATAGATTATATAAATGTATATACATGCAAATATTTCTTAAATATATACATGAATGTGTGTGTATTTATATATAAATAATAATTAACAGAGTACACACACATATATTATGTAAACACAAACTTTTATTTTGGATGCGATTAATCTTTTGACAGCCCTAATATATACATATGAATTCATGAATCAAGATCGAAATCGATATGTGTGCCCATCGTCTCATAAGCTAATGCAGATTTTAGGCATCTGTGCTGTAAATCCACCAGTTAGCTGTGGTGTTGTGGCACATACATTATGCAGGTTATATATATTTTATGTAACTTATTTTGCCACACAATATATTGAGTTTTCTTTTGACTAAAACGACGAGACATTTAGTCGACTAAAACAAAAAATGATATGTGAATGACTGAATATGACTAAAACTAACAAGGACATTTGGCAAAAGACTAAATTAAAAATAGGTGACAGAATGAGCACCAGCAGAAAGACACGCCGCAGGTGCATGCTGGGAATGATTGCACTGACCTGAGAGCAGCTGTAGTCCAGGATCTTGATGTGTGCGCTCAGGGCCTGGTCCATGATATCGACCGGCACATCGTCACTGTGAGCCAGATTCCACAGCAGGTTCAGCACCTTATGAGCCATCACTCCATCCTTATCATCCTCCGCCAGCCTGCGGATCAGCTCCAGAAGCTTCTCCCGCTGCTTTTTACTGGCGTTCGTCCAGCTCGCCTGCCAGACCATGAGCACAGAGGTCAAGAGGTTATCCACGTCTCATCAGCCGTGTGTGTTACCCAGAGGTGGACAGTAACTAAGCACATTTACTTGAGTGCTGTACTTAAGTACACTTTTTGAGTGTCTGTACTTTACTGAAGTATTATTTTTTAGGGAAACTTTTACTTTAACTTCACTACATTTGAAAGACAAATATCCTCAAAGTCAAAAGTCGTTTCTGTAGCAGCTTTGCAAGTCATTGGATTATTTTTTTCTTCTTTAAAAGTTTTTTTTTTTTTTTTTGCAAAATGTAATATCTGTGAGAAAGAGAAGCGCAGACATATGGATGATGAACGAGCTCAGTTCAGTCTGGTTTTTGTGGCTCTGAGATGAGCACGAGTACTGAATACAGCTTTCTTTTGTGTGTTTTTCGCACTTAAACAGACCAATACACACAAAATCTCAAAATTTTCATTTTGGAAAGTATTCACGTAAACAATGTTGATTATGTCATTAGTGAACGTAAACAGTTGGGGGAATATCAGATGTGTATCAGTGTGTAGGATTTGTGCATTCTGCCTTAAAGTGACAGCAGCTGCCTTAAAGTATTTAAATTATTCAAGTTAGTCGTATTGAGCATCACTGATTGGCTTAAACGACCGTGGCTAAAGCGTGCATTTATACAACAATGCAACAATAATAAAATAATGCATTGACATAAAAAAGGAAATTTACTTTTACAGGGCTTAAAAACAGAAAAAAATATAAATCGGTTCACTCTGAGCAGAATCGATATTTTAACGTTTCCGTTTTTGCGTTCCTCATTAAACATTACTTTTCCGAAAACACTTTGATTTGACAAAATAACGGTTAATAACGTTATTTTAATTTAGCCTATACTTTAAACAAATATGTATAAATAAAGACTTATTTCCACTCAATAATAATATAACGCATGATAATTAAACTTGAATATTTATTTCATAACATTTTTAAAAGCACAACAGAAACACATGCATTAATTACAGCATAAACAGCGGGACAAATATTGGCCTGTTTTAATGGAGCTGAAAGTGGCTCTATATGCCTAATCTTTTCAGAAGAGGGAGAACATTCTTTGGACATCACTTTTTTTTCAACACGACTTGTTTTAAAAATTGCATGAATAAAGAATAAATAAACTGGATAACCATTGCTCTTTTAATGCTGCTAATTTCAAAGCAAACGCTGCGCAACACGTCTGCATCCCATAATCAAACTCAGTCAGCTAATAAAGCTTGATCATTTAATGCAGTATAACACCATTTAATACGAAGCATCAGCCGTCTATATACAGGGTTCTTGCAGGTTTCAGAAAGTCAAATTTAAGACCTTTTTAAGACATTTTAAGACCATAAAGATTGAAATTTAAGACCTATACGACGCATTACCAAAATTATTTAAATCAAAGAAATAATAAAAAAAGCAATAAAGCAATGACATTAGTAACCCTCCACAGCCAACAAAATGCCCAAAACCTTAGGCCCAAAATGAAAATAGGCTAAAACAAACTTGCCCTCAAATAGAATAGATTACAAAACAGCATATTAATATTAATAGCCTAATAGAGATTGAACAGGGGATGCTCTATGGAGACAGGAGAAACTAGGGATGCACGATTTGGGGAAGATATCTAATTGCGATTATTCTGGTTAAAATGCAAATAAAAAAAATAAAAAATTACAAATGAAAAGTGTATGCATATAACATTTTATATATTAATATAAATTTTCATTTTCATTCAACGTTCCCAGCTGGTGGAACGATCTGCCCACCGCCATCCGAAATGCGGATTCATTGACAACATTCAAAAGTCAACTAAAAACTCATCTCTTCCGTGAGCACTTAACCTCCTAAAAAAACAAAAAAAAAAAAAACTTTCCTTTCCTCTTTTCCTCCTCTTTCCCGCCCTACTCTAACCTGTGCTACACTGAGAAATCGACACGGACCAAGTATTTCAGGCACTTGTTGCGCTCACTCGACTCTTCACGACCAATCGCTTATTGTATCCCCAAGTTGTAAGTCGCTTTGGATAAAAGCGTCTGCTAAATGCATAAATGTAAATGTAAATGTAATGTTTATATATTAACGAGACTAATAATAATGATTATATTCAATAAATACAAATATTTAACAAAATTAGAAATATTACTATTACAATAACATTTTAATTATTAAAAAAATAAAAATAGAGTATTTAAGAATAAATATAACAATATAATAATAATACTAATAAAATAACATTTATATTTTACAGAAAACTTATTTTACAAAAAAAACCTGCTGGGTTACCTGTTAATATGCCTATGACTAAAAATCATTAGAACGGTCTAAAGATTTATTGTAAAAAATAAAATAAAAAAATAAAGAAATTCTGTGCTTTTTATCTGTGATATAAATTTCTTAAAGTCTATGTATTTAATATGAAATATGAGCCTCTTATGCATCCACTGTGGGGAAAAACTGTACATTAGAGAAAAACATATGGGTTGTCATATAAATTTATTTAGAGAGAAGTATTATTTTTCATTTTTATTACCCAAACGTTTAATTCATACTGGAAGCCAGAGGGCGCCCTCGAGCAGAAACTCCACATTTCCCTCAGAGAAGTCATCACTCTAATGTGAAGCTAGCGATGTAGGATAAACTGAAGATAGAAACGCTTTGACTGATGAAATGAAGACAATAAACACGACTGTATCAAGCTATGGTGTATTTGAGTTCTTCAAGCCTTCACTATTGTCATCATAATAAGGTTTGCAGAGCTGATTGAGTGCAGACTTTATCACTGTTTAGAATAATATAAAACAATGCATGTCTGCCTCATTCTGTCCAGAAAAATACAACGTTATTAAACGTAGACGTATTTTGCGGGCAGGTAATCGCATTTATCACGGCATTTGTAGTTTTATCACAGAGTACGTGTACCAACACCCCCAGAAAGAACTACAACACCCCGAACGAACGCTCTGAGGGCGGAGCAAACACTCTAGAGCTACGCTTTCGCCATTCGATGCTTTTTTGCTACAGTGTAACGTTAATAACTTTCTGCGGCCAGCGTTTCTGGAAATGAACGAGGATAACACTTTTTTAAGACCTAACTAAATTAAATTTAAGACCTGGGGTGAAAATCTGGCAATTTTTAAGACGTTTTAAGGCCTTAAATTTAAAAAATTTAATTTTAGACATTTTAAGACTTTTTAAGACCCCGCAGGAACCCTGTATATAGAAAACATTGAGCTGTATTGGCCATCTGAAAGACTATAGGACAAATGTTTGATAGATGCTATAGCCTTCTTGGATAGGCTTAAACGAAATCCACAAACTAGCCTAAATCAGACTATTTGAGCTTAAAGTCTGTACTGCTTATTTAAACATATGAAAAGAACATCCTCCAATAGCTGCGCTTTCAGTGATGAGCTCAGCGGGGAGAGAAATGTGCTTGAGGCGTGTAAATGCGCTCACACTGACTTGTGTTACCGTAGATTCACAGATGACATTTCACTCTCGCTTGATCCGTCACATCACATGCTGCACTACTCTATTCCTGATTGGCCACTGCCAGATTAACATATTAAAGAGAACGATAACATAACCTTATTAACAGGTTAATGGCCATTTCAAATTAACGTTTCTGTTCAGAACCATTCACATTGATTTTGATTCCGTTTTCGTTTTTGTTCCTCTTAAAATTTAGTTAGTTTCCGGTTTTCGTTCCTTGAACCGGTTCAGAGCCCTGCTTTTGATACTTAAGTACTTTTAAAAGCAAGTACTTCTGTTTTTAACAACTCTCACTTGTAACAGAGTAATATTTGACCAGTAGTACTTCTACTTTCACTGGAGTAATGGAGTTGTGTAGTTTGTCCAGCTCTGTGTTACCTTGAAGCAGTCGAACAGGTGGTCCAGCTGCTCCGGGGAGAAATCCCACGCCAGCTTGGCCAACAGATCATGGACATTCTTCACGATCGCCTCGTGTTTACCAGCCTGAGAAAACACCAGAGGGAACATTGACCACAGCGATCCGGAAAGTCAGGATTACAGCTGCAACAACTAATCAATAAAAGCAATCTTCGTTCATTTTACAGGTTATATCCTCATATGTAAATGTTACTAATTCACGGTAGTATTTCCGTTTAGCATGAGAGCACGTCCTGACAGTCCGTCAAAGAGATTCTAGCTATGGGAACACAACCCTCCACAAGTAGTGACCCAGAATACTGTCTAACACTTGATGCTCTGTCCAGTCCTCTGGTCAGTGAGGAACCAGTGAGGTGTGCTCTTTGATACCAATCTCTCTCACACACACACACACACACACACACACACACACACACACACACACACACACACACACACACACACACACACACACACACACACACACACACACACACACACACACACACACGTGGTCAGTGAGGAACCTGGGTGTGCTCTTTGATACCAATCTCTCGTCTGAAAGCCATGTTTCTAGCATCTGTAAAACTGCATTCTACCATCTTAAAAATATATCTACATTAGAGCTCATGCTCTTAGTGACAGTGAGTTGAGTCGTTCATGAGCTGTAGATTATTGTAATGTTGATGAGCTGTAGATTATTGTAATGTTGATGAGCTGTAGATTATTGTAATGTTGATGAGCTGTAGATTATTGTAATGTTGATGAGCTGTAGATTATTGTAATGTTGATGAGCTGTAGATTATTGTAATGTTCATGAGCTGTAGATTATTGTAATGTTGATGAGCTGTAGATTATTGTAATGTTGATGAGCTGTAGATTATTGTAATGCTGATGAGCTGTAGATTATTGTAATGTTGATGAGCTGTAGATTATTGTAATGTTCATGAGCTGTAGATTATTGTAATGTTGATGAGCTGTAGATTATTGTAATGCTGATGAGCTGTAGATTATTGTAATGTTCATGAGCTGTAGATTATTGTAATGCTGATGAGCTGTAGATTATTGTAATGTTCATGAGCTGTAGATTATTGTAATGTTCATGAGCTGTAGATTATTGTAATGTTGATGAGCTGTAGATTATTGTAATGATGATGAGCTGTAGATTATTGTAATGTTGATGAGCTGTAGATTATTGTAATGTTCATGAGCTGTAGATTATTGTAATGATCATGAGCTGTAGATTATTGTAATGCTCATGAGCTGTAGATTATTGTAATGTTCATGAGCTGTAGATTATTGTAATGTTCATGAGCTGTAGATTATTGTAATGTTCATGAGCTGTAGATTATTGTAATGTTCATGAGCTGTAGATTATTGTAATGTTCATGAGCTGTAGATTATTGTAATGTTGATGAGCTGTAGATTATTGTAATGTTGATGAGCTGTAGATTATTGTAATGTTGATGAGCTGTAGATTATTGTAATGTTCATGAGCTGTAGATTATTGTAATGTTCATGAGCTGTAGATTATTGTAATGTTGATGAGCTGTAGATTATTGTAATGTTGATGAGCTGTAGATTATTGTAATGTTGATGAGCTGTAGATTATTGTAATGTTCATGAGCTGTAGATTATTGTAATGTTGATGAGCTGTAGATTATTGTAATGTTCATGAGCTGTAGATTATTGTAATATTGATGAGCTGTAGATTATTGTAATGTTGATGAGCTGTAGATTATTGTAATATTGATGAGCTGTAGATTATTGTAATGATGATGAGCTGTAGATTATTGTAATGTTCATGAGCTGTAGATTATTGTAATGTTCATGAGCTGTAGATTATTGTAATGTTGATGAGCTGTAGATTATTGTAATGTTCATGAGCTGTAGATTATTGTAATGTTCATGAGCTGTAGATTATTGTAATGTTCATGAGCTGTAGATTATTGTAATGTTGATGAGCTGTAGATTATTGTAATATTGATGAGCTGTAGATTATTGTAATGTTGATGAGCTGTAGATTATTGTAATGTTCATGAGCTGTAGATTATTGTAATGTTCATGAGCTGTAGATTATTGTAATGTTCATGAGCTGTAGATTATTGTAATTATGATGAGCTGTAGATTATTGTAATGCTCTACTGGGTGGTTGCCCTGCTCGCCTAATAAACAAACTCCAGCTGGTCCAAAACACAGCAGCTCCAGTTCTTACTAGAACCAGGAAGGGTGACCATATTAGCCGATATTTTATGAGAGTAGTAACTGTAAATAAATAATTATATACCCTATTCATTAACAACATGTATTCTTATTTCTGTGCCATAGTTATTATACTGATTAATAATAGATAGTAGGGATGCCACAATACTCAATATAATATTGAAGCGTTCGGTACGGCATTCACGGTTCAATATGCGCTTGTGAATTGCGGTTTTCTCGGTTTTGCATTTAATTAATTATTTTTCTACAAATTCTATCATTTGCCTCCATCCCAATACTGAACAACAACACACATTCACATCACAGGTTAGTGGTGTAGTTATACTCACGGAACACTAGAGTTATTCACAATCACTAAAGTTCATTATTTGCATGCGTTTTAAAGCCTTCATTCGCGTGCGCGGTTTAACATGTGCTTCTCAGAGCGCGAGCACTAAACACCTGTCAAACACGAGATTACTGGACCTAGTAGTCGTCTTACTGCGCTAATAATGTCAAATACACACAAAAAGACTATATCGTTTTCGTCCAATCGTTTTCGATAAACATGCAAACAAATTTTACGTAGAAAAAAAATACACTTAAGGAAATATCTCCGCATCGCTTTATCGTATTCAAACCAAACTTGGTACATGTCATCACAAGCATGACCTGAGGCAACATGCAGCGTTTCGGCGCAGCGCCACCTACTGGTCCGGAGATACGAAAAATTGCTATTTTTGCTTATAACTTCTGAACCGTTTGTCCAAAAATCATAAAAGTGGTCTCTTTAGATTCAGGACGTCATGCCGAGTCATGTGATATCACCATATT
This sequence comes from Gobio occitaniae, assembly GCA_033150135.1. Taxonomy (NCBI): domain Eukaryota; kingdom Metazoa; phylum Chordata; class Actinopteri; order Cypriniformes; family Gobionidae; genus Gobio; species Gobio occitaniae. The sequence continues at coordinate 56,922 of JARQWZ010004976.1, forward strand.
ATTTTCACCGATATTATCATATTGGCCATTTGGCTGTCGGCCATTTTTAATTATGTTCTAAAATGCTGTTTTTTATGAACATATGAACGGATTGTTACGAAACTCGGTATGGGTCATCAGCACGATGCCCTGAAGTAGCCTGAGAAGTTTCGAAACAGCGCTACCTAGAGGAGAATATTTTTTCTCAAACGCTTATAACTTTGGGTGGGGTTCACTTATTTTCATGGGAGTAACTTTTTTTGTCTCCTGAATCCTTGCCGAGTCCAACAATACCAGACTTGCCAGGTTTCGGCATATGGTTTGTGCAGTGTTGTAATTTAGCGTTTATAAAACGTTAGCTGATATCTTCAAAACCGTTAGTCCGATCGAGATGGAACCAGCGTCAGAAGTTCAGAAACATAGGTCGATAGCTAAACACTAATACCCAAATGTGAAAATATTGATAGTAAGGGGGAGTAAAATCCAATCAAAGATAGGTGTCAGTCATTTTTCATGTGTTTTTTCATATAAAGGGAAAGTTGAACCTGTTCTCTGCTAACTCTAGTCAGGTGACCTGCTGTGATGCGTACCTGAGCCGCCCAGATGCTGTCCAGGTCCTGCAGGGTCAGAGCTTTCTCCTTAATGACGAAGCGCAGGATCTTCTCCAGCTTCTCCACGTACTGCGGCTGGTGTAGACTGTCTCTCAGCACGATGGACAGGATGTGGTTCTGCTGAATCCATTCCTGGCACACACAACAGCGTCACATGACTGAGTACAGGAAGTGTCACTTCAACGTGAACGGTCACTCCTGGTTTTGATCTCAGATCTGAATTGTAGTTCTTGAGTGCTTTGAATACTCATGTTGCAAACGAGGTTTACTGTAAAGCAAATGACCTGAACTACACATTTTTATTTTATACAAAAGAATTTGGACTCTAAAATTGCTAGAAAATCAGAGCCACCCCAGTGTCTCGTTACAGCCCTCCTGACCCTGACCCCTGACCCCTGACCCTGAGTGTGTCTTACGGCCATGCGCTCTGCGGTCAGCCACTCCTCCTCCTCTGGGCTGCCATGCCGGTGTGTGTAATAAGACACGCTGGAGATCACCTTGTTCACTTCATTCAGAGCATTCATCTTCCCGTTAAACGAGGAGATCTGCAACAACCTGTAAAGCAGACCAGACTCTGTGAGCTCGGGCGGCTGTGGCCAGGGTCATGTCAAATTTAAGACTTTTTAAGACCATTATGAATTCAATTTAAGACCTATATCATGCAATAAAAAAAAATGTCCAAAGGAAAGGCAGAATCACAAAATTACTTGCAAAGCAAATTTATTTATTTATTAAAATTGAACAAAGTATTAGTAAACTTGCACTTCCTCATAGCTCAATCTCAGTGTTTACATAATATATGTGCGTGTACTCTGTTAATTATTATTTATATATAAAGACACACACAAGAAATATTTGCATGTATATACTGTATATACATTTATATAATCTATAATATATATAAATATAAATGTTTTATATATAAAAATAATATTTCTTTCTTAAATATATACATGCTTGTGTGTGTATTTATATATAAATAATAATTAACAGAGTACACACACATATATTATGTAAACACAAACTTTTATTTTGGATGCGATTAATCGCGATTAATCTTTTGACAGCCCTAACATATATATATATATATATATATATATATATATATATATATTAGGGCTGGGCAAATTAACGCGTTAACGCGGGCGATTAATTTTTTCATCTTAACGCATTAAAAATATTTAACGCAAATAACGCAGCGTCCATTTTTATATCCATTTTTGCTTAGCGTTACATGATCATCACGCTCTTATTCATGTAAATGCTTCCAAGCGCGACAAGACACAAGAGAGCGCGCTGTATGCCAGTGTCCTGTGTGTGTGTGTGTGTCTGTCTGTGTGGATGCGTCTCATGTCAGCTAATCAAGGGACACACACACACACACACTCAACGCATAGATAGACTCGCGTCAGTTTCCTGCTCACATCGAGTTCTCTTTTGCTCTTGAACAAACAATAAAACAGAGGATTTTTGAGTATTCACATATTAGGAGTCTTAAATTAGTTAAATAACGTCTTAAATGAACTTAAAGAGTTGTGAGGAAATGAGATGCGCGCTGCACGGGACAGCGCGTGAGATCCGCGGCCGATCTTAAAGTGACAGGAGCACTGATGACGCCTGTCATTAACGTTCATCAAAGAACAACGGGAACAGAGAAAAGTGTAGCTTTAATGATGATTCATCTATATTTCATTTAATATTTATGCAGTTAAGAAAGGTGTTTGATAACTATTACATTTCTGAATATGTCTAACAGGGAAGGCCTTGGGTAAATATAACATTTATTATTTTGGGTTTATGTAAAGATTGTTTTAAGTTCACTTAAATTAAAAGTTGTTTTTTTAAAGCCTAATAAATGTTGAAATTGGGAGCTTTCAGTTATACTGTAATGTAACGTCATTAATGTTTCATAGAGACATCAGTGATACTGGCCTTCATTCATAAACACATGACAATATAACACATATTTAAAATATGCTGTCTTTAAATTGTTTATACATTAATTTGGAGAGTAACTGAAATTATTACAATATCAAAATATTAAAAACATGCGATTAATCGCGATTAATTACAGAAAAAAATGCGATTAATTAGTTGTTGTTTTTTTATCGATGCCCAGCACTAATATATATATATATATATATAATTTTTTATTTTTTTTCCTACTTCTGAGATCAAAATGACTGATTTTGTGGTGGTCATTTCCAGTTTTGTTTTTTGTTTTTTCATAGGATGCCACATTTACCATATTAGATGCACAATAGTCACACATGACAATAAAACAAACAAAATGCATGAATCTTGTTTGGTATAGCAGAATAAGGCTGGTCCAGTGGTGTGCTATCTAGCTTTAATAACATTATCGCTTAGGGTGGGAAACATGACCAAAATATACAGTTTTGCCATGAATATAGCCTTAGATTCTGACATGGCATTAAACAAAATCTATATTCCGTTATTTTATTTTTATTATTAAGATGTCTGCATAA
>JARQWZ010004976.1:75000-77500 GCA_033150135.1 Gobio occitaniae
GATCAGCTCAGATTGGACTCAGTCACACTGGGGCACGAATACATACATTAATTTAATCTAAATAAATAACACACCTACAGCTGATACTACAGTGAGGAGAAACACTTAATAATGCAACCAAACATTCTCAAAATAATATTTTACACATGTATATGTGAAATTTGCACGTATGAATTAGTCTTTTACAACTTGAGGATGGTCAGATCGAAAAGTTCCCCATCCTCTGATATTGTCATGTTAGGAGATGTTGATATTAATATCAAAGGCTCAATGCAGTTCATCATCTGAACTATGTATTGAAATCGCACATTAAACGGCGAGACATTATGACACACTGAAGATCTCCATCACACACACACACACCTTGCCCCTAAACCTACCCATCACACACACACACACACACCCTGCCCCTAAACCTACCCATCACACACACACACACACACCCTGCCCCTAAACCTACCCATCACACACACACACACACACCCTGCCCCTAAACCTACCCATCACACACACACACACACACCCTGCCCCTAAACCTACCCATCACACACACACACACACACACACACACACTGCCCCTAAACCTAGCCCTCACAGGAGACTGTGCAGTTCACTTTCTGTGAAAAAAAACTTGTTCTGTGTGATTTATAAGCATTTTGAAAAGTGAGGACATGGGGAACGTCCTCATATTTCTCCCTCTTTTTGTAATACCCATGTCATTATACACATTTGTGTCCTGATATTTCACAAAAACATGCCCACACACACACACACACACATGTAAATATCAACATGACGAGCTGTCAATCACCTTCATGAGGAAACATGCGATCGGCTTTTACAGTAAATATAGTCTGACTGTACAGCATCACACTCCTGTCAGCTGCACACAGACCTCACACACACACACACACACACATTTCAACGACAGTCATTATTAGCAGTTTCATGTTGTAGAGAATCACTTTAATGGCCGGTTTTTGCAACCGCTCCGGTTAGCATTAGCATTAGCGCTCCTCTCGCGTTCTTAGCGTTTATATTCCAGCACAGACACACAAAACAAACACGAACACACTCAAACACTCGCGTGAACACACGTTTCGTGTCGATTACAGCTCGACTCTGTCGTTGTTCGTGCGGGTGTGTTATTGCGGCCTGTTAGCCTCAGTGCTAACCGCTGCTCCGCCTCAGAAATGGCGCGCCGCTCGCGCTCTCTCTCGCGCGCGTCAACCGCCTCATAATCATGTCACACCCGTCAAACTCCCTCCGCCAACCTTACCGCTTGCGGGAGCGCAGAACCGGTCGCCCAGTTGGTGTTTAATCGTGTGTGTGTGTGTGTGTGTGAGCAGCCATTTTGCTTCGGAAACACACCGAGACCGGTTCATAGGAGCGGATAAATGTGTCGGTTTGTCTCACGGGTGAGCTCATGTTTATAGTGTCACTGAAGCTCCGGTCACTTAACAATGAGAAGCACACATCACTCACCGACTACCGGCCGCGCGCTCCCGCAGTCCGTCGGTGTTTCGCAGGGTCTCGCGCTGCTTCACCGTCTCGGCTGTTTTTCCTGCGTCACCGGGCGGCCCCCCCTCACGCGACACCCGTCCAGCCTCCGTCCATCACACAACTGACTCCTCCAGCACGAGCTGACCCGGTGAACGGAACGCGCGGTGACTGTAACGCTCCGCGAACGGCTGGTTCTGCTGGGCTCACGCGCGGGCCCGTGCGATGTTCCGCGCCTGCGCCTCAGAGCCCAGTGTGCGCCCTACCGAGACAACACTAGACACGTCTGACCCACGGAGACCCGCTGTCAGGGTTCGGGACCGGTGTGGGGATGTTTACCAGAGCTTTGGTCAGAGTGTGTGTGTGTGTGTGTGTGTGTGTGTGTGTTGTTCCAGCAGGAGGCGTCAGTGAGTGACAGCGAGCACAAGACCCGGAAGGCGATGACGTCATCGCCAGTATATGTCAGATCACGTGTCTTTTGCTTGACAAATATTCTAAAGTTGATGAGATCCATTTCCTTAATAAAGCAAGACCAACTCAGTGTGTGTGTGTGTGTGTGTGTGTTATTACACCAGGCTTTCAAACTATTCACTTGACCAGATTTCTCATAATACACACTTTCTCACACACACTCAGACAGACAGACAGACACACACTCAGAAACACACACTCAAACAGACAGACAGACAGACACACACTCAGACACACACACACACACACACACACACACACACACACACACACACACACACACACACACTCACACACACACACACACACACACACACACACACACACACAGAAACACACACACTCAGACAGACACACACACACTCAGACAGACAGACACACACACACACAGAAAGACAGACAGACAGACACACACACTCAAACAGACAGACAGACACACAGAAAGACAGACAGACAGACACACACACTCAGACAGACACTCACACACACACACAACCACACACACACACACACACACACACACTACGAC
>JARQWZ010004976.1:80000-85000 GCA_033150135.1 Gobio occitaniae
GGCCACAGGGTCATGGAGGACCAGTGGAGAACCGGCCACAGGGTCATGGAGGACCAGTGGAGAACCGGCCACAGGGTCATGGGCGGCTCATTGATGCCCGTGTGGTCCAATCAAACAGACGAGCTCCTGGAGCTCAAACTGCTGGCGTCGACTCGGCTTCCGAATTCCCCGGATCTCAATCCAATCGAGCGTCTGTGGGATGAGCTGAACAAACAAATCCAATCCACCTCGCAGGACGTAAAGGATCTGCTGCTAACATCTTGGTGCCAGATACCACAGCAGGGGGGTCATAATGTTATGCCTGATCGGTGTATGTGTTGTGAGACATCATGTGATGTGCAATCATCATCACTGACAGAAACGACATGCATGATTTCAAAAGCAATTTACTTTTCCAACACATGAAAGGAAACAGATTTAAAAAAACATTGTTTCGTCATTTGCAGAGGAATTTACAGGCGCTGTGAAATGAAGAGTTCACACAGTCTGTTCAGTGGTTTATGCACACACTACTTCATTTCAACCGCACAAGGTACGCACCATTGAAACATTTACACACAATTAAATCCTCTGGGGTTCTCGGAGTAAAACAATAATACTCTTAAGACAGCACATTTTCCAAAGGGATCGATCTAGGAATGGATATTTTCCTCCACAAGAAATCAAATCCAGGACATTTACAAACACGTCACATGACAAGGGAAGAGTCCATTCGGAGTCAGACGGACACATCTAGAGGAAGAGCCGGCCGTGTGTGTGTGTGTGTGTGTGTGTGTGTGTGCTTATACACCGGCAGTGGGCGGAGTCACGCAGCCACGCCCACAGACCGCCTGTGCTCATCATTGCTCGTACATTTAAAAAGAAAACCGTATAAAATGTCATCAACCCCCTCGGCATTAGTACAGGACCATATCTATGACTTATATATTCATATTTATAGATATTTATATATGTATAGATATATACAACAGTACTGTGGTAGTCCATCGTGTGTGTGTGTGTGTGTGTGGCTAGTACACCCAGGACACGGGCACCCACTGGGCGGTGCTGCACACCAGCTCGATGGCCTCCTCCAGCAGGCGGATGGTGTCGTCGATCTCGTTGTTGATGATGGTCTGGTCGAAGTAATGGGCGTAGGAGCGCTGGAGCGCCTCAGACTCCTTCTGCAGCCGCTGGAGAGACTCGTCCTGGGGGACACATGACACGGTCAGTGCGGAGAACACACACACACACACACACACACACACACACACACACACACGGCTCATGACACCGGTCAGTCCGGAGAACACACACACACACACACACACACACACACACACATACGGTTCATGACACGGTCAGTGCGGAGAACACACACACACACACACACACACGGCTCATGACACCGGTCAGTCCGGAGAACACACACACACACATACACACACACACACATACACACACACACGGCTCATGACACCGGTCAGTCCGGAGAACACACACACACACATACACACACACACACGGCTCATTACACCGGTCAGTCCGGAGAACACACACACACACACATACACACACACACACGGCTCATGACACCGGTCAGTCCGGAGAACACACACACACACACACACACACACGGCTCATGACACCGGTCAGTCCGGAGAACACACACACACACACATACACACACACACACACACACACGGCTCTTGACACCGGTCAGTCCGGAGAACACACACACACACACATACACACACACACACACACACACACACACACACACACGGCTCATGACACCGGTTAGTCCGGAGAACACACACACACACACACACACACACATCTCACAAGCAGCTTTACAGTGTTAAACAGGAAAATAATGCAGCATAATTTTATTCAGCCGCTCTGGAGAAAACGCTGATGTCATCAGTTCATTTCAATTATCATACAGTGACAGTGTGGGCTTTAGATCAGTAATTTGCTTTATATGGTTAATTTAGTTTAATAATTAGATTTATTTGGATGTTTAGTTGAACATGTAGTGTCTCCAACTGAGCACGCCAAGCCAGAGGCGACATTAGCCACGTTTACATGTGCACTTTTTTGTCATTCTGATTAAAATCATTCCTATTGAAGGATTGGCTGGACTGTTCACATGAGCGTTATCTAAACCCATCTGGTGTTCACATGTGCTGACTTTCAGTCGGGATCATTTTGTGACACACAGTTTGTCCGTCGCATCAGATTCGTTACGTATCGTTGAGCAATAATTCTGTGTTGGTAATTTATATATTTATTTATTTTTCTGTGGGCGGACATGCAGTAGTTTAACCTAATGTCCTATACAATGGCTATTTCAACAGCTGTGAATGATGAATGCGGAATCAAAAATTAATTCAATTCATTTATTTTGAAAAACACAAAATGAACAATAAAATGCACCCAAATTATTAATAAAAACATACGGTGAAACGTGAATGAAGCATTCAAGACCTGCTCTGCATCATTACTAGAACTAAACATATATATTTATATTTATAGACTGTGGGCAATGTTACTTAACCAGTTTGAAGCAGTTGTTACATTTATTTTTTATAGCTAACTTAACTAACGAGAAACAGAGAGCAGCTTGAATGTTCCCCGTTGCCATGGCAACTCTCAACGGCCACCAGGACTTCTACAGTTTTATAAAAGCTATTATTTATTATTTGTTGTAAAGTGTAAGAATCACCTCAGAAAAATAAATTGTTGTGTCAGGCGCAGTTGAAGCCTCAGACAAACTCTGTCCAGATGAGATGCTGTAGCCAGGCTATGACTGTCATTATTCCATCATCATGTTCATAACAGGTTACGAAATAAAAAGTTTAATACCTCAGAAAAATGAACTTTCCTCTCTTGTCAACATTAGCCTGGTGTGAGCGCTGTATATCAGCCACAGACAGACGTGCACTCACAGTTCTCAGATCAGGTCGTTTATATGGTGGAATGTTTCATTTGATCGGTTCATGAAAAGGTTGATCTCAAACCATCACACTTTCATTCGGTTTGGCCATTTTTATTCCGATTGAGGTGTTTATATGGAGTATTTTTATTCCGATTGAGGTGTTTATATGGAGTATTTTTATTCCGATTGAGGTGTTTATATGGAGTATTTTTATTCCGATTGAGGTGTTTATATGGAGTATTTTTATTCCGATTGAGGTGTTTATATGGAGTATTTTTATTCCGATTGAGGTGTTTATATGGAGTATTTTTATTCCGATTGAGGTGTTTATATGGAGTATTTTTATTCCGATTGAGGTGTTTATATGGAGTATTTTTATTCCGATTGAGGTGTTTATATGGAGTATTTTTATTCCGATTGAGGTGTTTATATGGAGTATTTTTATTCCGATTGGGGTGTTTATATGGAGTATTTTTATTCGGATTGAGGAGTTTATATGGAGTATTTTTATTCCGATTGAGGTGTTTATATGGAGTATTTTTATTCCGATTGAGGTGTTTATATGGAGTATTTTTATTCCGATTGAGGTGTTTATATGGAGTATTTTTATTCCGATTGAGGAGTTTATATGGAGTATTTTTATTCCGATTGAGGAGTTTATATGGAGTATTTTTATTCCGATTGAGGTGTTTATATGGAGTATTTTTATTCCGATTGAGGTGTTTATATGGAGTATTTTTATTCCGATTGAGGTGTTTATATGGAGTATTTTTATTCCGATTGAGGTGTTTATATGGAGTATTTTTATTCCGATTGAGGTGTTTATATGGAGTATTTTTATTCCGATTGAGGTGTTTATATGGAGTATTTTTATTCCGATTGAGGAGTTTATATGGAGTATTTTTATTCCGATTGAGGAGTTTATATGGAGTATTTTTATTCCGATTGAGGTGTTTATATGGAGTATTTTTATTCCGATTGAGGTGTTTATATGGAGTATTTTTATTCCGATTGAGGTGTTTATATGGAGTATTTTTATATGGATTGAGGAGTTTATATTGAGTATTTTTATTCTGATTGAGGTGTTTATATGGAGTATTTTTATTCCGATTGAGGTGTTTATATGGAGTATTTTTATTCTGATTGAGGTGTTTATATGGAGTATTTTTATTCCGATTGAGGTGTTTATATGGAGTATTTTTATTCCGATTGAGGTGTTTATATGGAGTATTTTTATTCCGATTGAGGTGTTTATATGGAGTATTTTTATTCTGATTGAGGTGTTTATATGGAGTATTTTTATTCCGATTGAGGTGTTTATATGGAGTATTTTTATTCCGATTGAGGTGTTTATATGGAGTATTTTTATTCCGATTGAGGTGTTTATATGGAGTATTTTTATATGGATTGAGGAGTTTATATGGAGTATTTTTATTCTGATTGAGGTGTTTATATGGAGTATTTTTATTCTGATTGAGGTGTTTATATGGAGTATTTTTATTCCGATTGAGGTGTTTATATGGAGTATTTTTATTCCGATTGAGGTGTTTATATGGAGTATTTTTATTCCGATTGAGGTGTTTATATGGAGTATTTTTATTCTGATTGAGGTGTTTATATGGAGTATTTTTATTCCGATTGAGGTGTTTATATGGAGTATTTTTATTCCGATTGAGGTGTTTATATGGAGTATTTTTATTCCGATTGAGGTGTTTATATGGAGTATTTTTATTCCGATTGAGGTGTTTATATGGAGTATTTTTATTCCGATTGAGGTGTTTATATGGAGTATTTTTATATGGATTGAGGAGTTTATATGGAGTATTTTTATTCTGATTGAGGTGTTTATATGGAGTATTTTTATTCTGATTGAGGTGTTTATATGGAGTATTTTTATTCCGATTGAGGTGTTTATATGGAGTATTTTTATTCCGATTGAGGTGTTTATATGGAGTATTTTTATTCCGATTGAGGTGTTTATATGGAGTATTTTTATTCCGATTGAGGTGTTTATATGGAGTATTTTTATTCGGATTGAGGTGTTTATATGGAGTATTTTTATTCTGATTGAGGTGTTTAT
>JARQWZ010004976.1:90000-91174 GCA_033150135.1 Gobio occitaniae
TCCTCACGAAGACTCAAATCAACATCACTCAGGGCTTTTAGTTCAAAAGTGTGCAGATGAGGAGAAATATTGATAGATTCTCATATGTCTGTGTCTAACTTCTAAACAGAGGAGTATTTTTTATTATTCAATACTTCCTCAAAATGCGCAGATGTAGCCTAATCATGAGCGATTGAGTCTCTTGTGTTGTGTTCAGCTCATCCTGGCAGCCGGAGGGCGCTCTGTGCACATGGAGTCCATATATGGCACAGACAGACGAAGAAGAACCATGTGCCATAATAGAAGTCCATAATAAAAGCTTCCTGAGATCGCGAAACATGCAAATAGAGACATTTGAAGACTAATAAACACACAATCGCGACGATGTATGGTTTGTCTTCAATCCACTAAGTCTTCAAATGCTCATCCTTGGGCAGATGAGAAGTTTGCTTTTGAGTCTCACTTCAGAACAGCGTCTCGTCGCCATGATGTTTTCACGGCGTCTTGGAGCAATAAGTGGGCGCATCGTATTCAAATAACTTGACAAGTTGACGTCATCTAGTCAGAGAAAAAGCTTCGGTCTTCTAACGATTCTTAAAAATGACTCCGAGTCGACTCTTACTTTTGAAAGAAAATAACTATATATACGGTGCACTGTCATATTTCAAACTATGCAGGATGTTTTTGTTTACTTAGATCTATGTTACACACTACATGAAAGGTACATTTCAAAATTCTATGATAGGTGCTCTTTAAAAGAATTTTCCCAGACAACAACAAGATTTTCCAGGACATTTTATATTTTCTCTAATTTTCCATGTGTTTTCCAGGACGAGTGGGAACCCTGCAGGAGGTCATGCGGGTCAAAGGTCACATGACGGAGCATCTCTTACGTGGGATGGGATAGGCGAATCTGTCAGGATGTTTGGCGATGAGCGTGTTCTTGATGTGCCTCCGGCCGACTCCATGAGCGCCTGCGGACACACATGATCTCTCAACACTCAAAACATCCTTTAACATGTTCTGAACACTTCACTGTGACGGTTAACTAGTGTTTTAGTCAAGACCACCTAAACCAAGACCAGACCAGCACTCCTTAAATTCATCTAAAAGATCCACATCTACTGTCTGAGAAATGTCTTATATTTAATGAATAAATTCAATTAGAATAGTGAGACACTATAGCGCTGTGACC